>APFE031350255.1:0-74617 GCA_000404065.3 Pinus taeda
AATATAATCATTATTAATAATTATAAAGGTGGACTTCTAGAAGTAGAGGTTTATCTTCTCTTAATAGCTTTTTAATAGAGTATTCATGGGTTAGGGAGGTGTATATAAGGTTAAAATTTGTCAGCTTAGTTGTGAGTGTTGAATTTAGGAGGACATGCAGAACTAGGACTTTGAGCCTTGATATTGAGGGTTAAATGATTTATGTTAAAACTCAAGTTGAAGTTAAAGAGGAAAATGATGCTCCATATATACAAAAGTTGTTAATTTTACTTATGTTCTATGCTTAGAGCAATTTACTTCAATTTTTATAGTTAGATCAATATCTTCTCCATATTAGCAGTCATGTCACTATTAAAGTAAACTACAGATAGAACATAAACATAAATATCAGAAGACAACCCAAGTGGGACTAGTGACCAACAAACAGAATGTGAGGAAACCCATAATCAATTATTCTTATATGTTCTTCAATAATTCAATAGAGAGACATAGAGAGAGAGATAATACATTTACAACATAAGTCAAAACTTTAAATTATCTATATAAGAGCATATATCATCTCTAAGAAGCTGATACATGATATTAGTTGAATACATGTTGCTTCAACTCATTCTCCAAGGTGACTCCTTCACCTATCATTGTGCCACATCTCATCATCATGTTTCACCTCACAGTGCTACAACATGTTGTTACAATCATCAAAATGCTCTACCTCATGAACATGCTCCACTCATCATATTGATGTACCTTATGTTGCTACTATTATTCCATGTTCCATTGCTGCACCATGCTACCACAGCTGTCCCATGTGCCATAAATGCACCATTCTACCACAGTTGTCCCATGTGTCATATTTGCACCTTGCTATTGTCCAAGGAGTTTGCAGAACCATGCCTTTGTTTCTATCCTATTATAGCCTCTCCTGCCATGTCATAATTGTTGTCCTATTGTACCTTTGCTGCCATGTCTTATTTGTTTCCCCAATTGTTGCCTTCTTGCCACAATTGTGCCCTTGTTACCATGTCTTAGGTGTTGTCCTAATTGTAGCCTTGCTCCCACAATTGCAGTTGTTCCAATTCTGCCTTTTCTGTCATGTGAGTGATCCATTGTTGCTCCTCTGATTGCTTGATGTCCCACTGATTTTTGTACCAAGCAACATGCCTAGTTGTCCCATTTATCTAGCTTCCAACATACCATACATGTATGTACTCGTTCACTTTTCGAGGTCCACTCCTATGCTGCCACGTAGGCCTAGTTAGGGCATCATTGTAGTCCCATAACATGCCTTTAATTCTGCCCAGATCTACTATTAAGGAGGGTGGTTTCCCTTTGTTAGGAGGCTGACCCTCTTTGTTGTGGTTTTGGGTAGTCTAGCCCTTTTTGACAACTTCAACTTGCTTGTAATTACAAAGGAACCCTAGAAAAAGACTTTGTATGGTTGCGGCTACCCTTCCAAAGTGCCCTCAAATTAGTCCTAAGGGTGCAGCTCTTCGAGCAAAGGAACACAACCCTCCTTCATCCTGAAATAGACCCTAATATAACAGTGTTTATCCCTTAAGGGCTTGGCATAGCACACCACATACTCGGCCTCAATTAGGGCAACTTAGACACCAAAGAAACCCTTATATTCCACATTGTTCTAGCCTCCTTATGTTGCCGCTAGGGCAAGCTCTTATCCTCCTTGACTAGATCCCACTAGGGACAATCATATAGGGCTATAGGTCTCCTTCTAGACTACGTAGAGACCAACATATAAGTTAGGTCTCCTTATTCCTAACTTGATTGCATCCTCTTGGTTAGGGAAGACTACGGTTAGGGCATCCTCGTCCTATATCTCTCTTCCATTAAAACCCAAGACAAGTGGAGAGAAATCAAGAGAGAGGTGTGTGTGGAAATGATTATCAAGTCACCTCCTCTTATAGTAAAATGTTGAGCACATGTGGGGTTGTTTTGGTTGCTGGTTGACCTTGACAATTTGTCTATTGACACAAATAAATTCATAACTCCATAAATAATTGTTATAATGACATGATATTTAGATCAATCGTACACCTGTTGATGAGAGGGATCGAAGAGAAATATTAGCTACATAAATAAGATGAGCCACATGGAGTTTGGACCTATTTGGAAATTTAACACTCCCTCTTAGCCATTGATAACTCCATCTACTGATCTATCTATTTGATTGTACTATTTCTACCATCAATGCCCTGCACTCTTCTACTGTACTGTCCTCTACCAAGTTCTACTATGTTTTGCTTTTTTGAACCATGAGAAAGAGTAACTGATTGAGAATGTCTCATGCCATTCTCTACTGACCTGAAGTCAGTTCCATATGAAGAGAGTGTGTCATGCCACTCTTACCTATCCTAGATCAATTCCAAGAGGGTGAGACATATTACTCTTACTGATCAAAAGTCAGTTTCATTGATCCCAGATAAATATCACAAGAGAGTGTCTCAAACCACTCATACTGATCAATGGAGCTCATCCTATCATAGCGGATACAGTAGATACAATGATGCGTCCATGGATAGTACTACTATGGTCCCTTACCCCATTTCCCTTTTTATTGGCGAGATGAGAGGTATTTATCATGAGTCTCAGACTACATGGGTGAGATTCCTCGACACGAGAACCATTCATCCTATCCCTAATTCACCATGGGGTATGAGAAGGGAGGGCTGAGCCATTTACCTTATACACAACACATCATTAGGGGAGGGTGAGTTTACCTATGGTCGGTTGTTGCTCCAAGAAGTATGCCAAGCCCCAGAGCTTCTAGATATCAATGCATGCATCATGAAAGACCCTGATAAGAAGGTCTCTCAATGACTCCAAGTCATTTGAGAGGGTCACAAATTTGATGTTACCCTGGGGCTTTGATAGAATGTCTGCAACCTGTACATGAGTCTCACTCAGATAGATCCTCCTTGTTCATCGATGTACCATATCCCAAATAAAGTAATAGCTAATGTCTATATACCGGAGAAGTCACAGAAAATGAGATTCCTCAAGAATCGAAACCCCCCTTGTTGATACAGAAGATCAGGGTGGTATCCATTGTGTGTATAAATAGCCCACTGAAGAGCTTCCAAAACCAAGTAGCTTCACACGAGGTCACACTTGTAGCTATTTATTTGGTCTCAGTGGTAATCAAAGTAATTGTCTTCTACTTCCTACTCAATGAGGATATTGAGGAAAACCCAAAGAGAATTAACACTCAAAAGTGTTCTCCACACTACCTCTCGAGTCATCATGTGAATAATCATGCAGCTTCATATTTCTAGCAGTGTATCTCAATCCTTGAGAGATTGTGCCCCGAAGATGGAATGGTTGTTATCATCAAATGATGTGTTCCTACCATTGAGACACTCCTTCGTATAACATTTTGTGCCATTTTGATAACATTTTGTGCTTCTACTTCACCCTTGGTGCGTTTGAAAAGGGATGAGGGATCCATTGATCCTTTTATCCTTTCCCAATTGTCTTCAATGATTGCTCTTTCACTCTTTCTTGGACTTTGTCTTCACCTTAGCTCTGATACCATATTAGTTTTAGGTATGATCTATGGTTAGTGCAATTTATTTCAATTTTCACAGTTAGCTCAGTATCTTTTTCCATATTAGTAATCACATTAGTACTAAATTAAATTGCATATAGAACATAAACATAAATCACAAAAGTGAAGCCAAGACAAGACGACACAAGATGTGGTGCTATTGAGGGATAAAAACTAATGTGGTCAAACCCTTGCTAAATTCTTCTTATATGCTCTTTAATAGTTCGACAGGGAGAGAGAAAGAGTACATTTACAACAGAAGTCAACACTTTGACTTATCTAGATAAGAGCATAGATCATCTCTAAGAAGTTACATGAGATGAGTTGAAGACATGGTGCTTCAACGGATTATCTAAGGTGTCTCCTTCACCTATCATTGTGTTTCATCTCATCATCATGCTACACCTCACCATGTTGCACCATGCTACAACCATAATCACAATTCAGAACCTCATGACCATGCTACACTCATCATATTGCTACACCTTATGGTGCCACTTTTGTCCCATGTTCCATTGCTGCACCATGCTACCACAATTGTCCCATGTGCCATAGATGCACCATACTACCATAGTTGTCCCATGTACCATAGATGCACCATGCTACCACAGCTGTCGCATGTGCCATAGGTGCACCTTGCTACTTACCAATGAGTTTGCACTACCATGCCTTAGCTGATGTCCTATCGTAGCCTTTGGTGCCATGTTGTATTTGTTGTCCTATTGTGCCTTTGTTTCCATATCTTACTTTCCGTCCCAACTGTAGCCCTCGTGCAACAATTGTAGTTGTTCCAATTGTGCCTTTGCTGCCATGTCTTAGCTTCTCTCCCAATTGTAGTTTTATTGCCACAATTTCCACTGTTCTAATTATGCATTTGTTGTCATGTTAGCCATCCATTGTTGCTCCTCTAATTGATTTTTGTCCCACTATTTGCTGCACCAAGCACCATGCCTAGTTGTCCCATTCATCTCATTGCCAACATACCATACACGTATGTACTATGTTATGAAATCGGTTGAAAAAATGATAAAAAATTTAGATCAACCCCTTAGAAATAAGCCTCTTCACGAGCAACCTCCTTTACATTACACAAATGAAAAATTCTTGGATGATACAAATGAAAATACCTCCTTTCTATATATAGTAGTCTAAGGGGTCATAATATAATCAAACCCGACATAACAATAATAATGTAAGGGCACAATAATAAGAATAGTGGGATTCTATTGGGCACAATAGTAACAATATGGGGACTACATGGGCACAAAAATATAATAAAGGGGTTGTACTAATAGCAATAAGCAGTTACACTAGTAGTATAAGGACCTAACATGCCCCTATCCTTCAAAAAGTGTTGTCATCAATGCTTGAGGAGTTATTGATGCTTATGTATAAAATTCTTGTCCTCCCATGTGGAATATTTAATGGGTAAGTTCTTCCACTTGATGAGAGAATCTAAAATTGATTGATTTCATAGTTGTCAGGTTCTTGTTTCTATGACTGCTCGAGGTTCTAATATGATTTTTCCTTCCTCATCAAGTTCTAGCATTATTGTTTGAACCGTGATCTTCTGCAAGTTTTGAATGAGTGACCACACTTCTTCATCATTCTTCCATTCATCCCTCGCTTCATTTATCCAATTTGGTTGGATAATAGAAATAGCACAAAACAATGCTTCCACATCCTCACCCTTTCCTCAGAGTACATCTGAAACAACATTTTTCTTCCCTTTCTTGTGTATGATTTCAAAGTCATAACCCAACATATTTGTGACACATTTCTTCTATTATTCTAAATATAATATTTGCTTGGAAAGGTATTTAAGGCTATCATGATCCATTTTTACCTTGAAGTTTCTTCCCATTAGGTAAGGTCGACATCTCTTAAGTGCATGTAGTATTTCCAACATTTCCTTCTCATAAATAGCTTTATTGAGATGTAGCCATAAAAATACCCAGTGGCCTACATCAAAACTTCTTTCACTGCGATGTTGATATTCCTATTGTTTCATTCAATTCTACACCAAAATGGCGTTATCCTTTAAAAGTTGGAGAACTTGTTGTTCATGCTCGATGTGATCTTTCATTGCTTGAATATTTTTCTTCTTGATATGTCCTATCTTGATAGTTTGAGGAGTGGTAATTTCTCCCAATGCATTACAAGATATGGTCAGATTCAGTTCTTGATGCTCGATGTGATCTTTCAGTTCTTGAACATTTTTCTTCTTGATATGTCCTTCTATCTTGATAGTTTGAGGAGTGGTAATTCCATCCAATGCATTACAAGATATGGTCAGATTGATTTCTTCTTTCTCGATGTGATATTTTACTTCTTGAACCTTTTTTTCTTGATATATCCTTCTATATTAAGAGTTTGAGGAGTGGTAATTATTGAAAATTATTTACAAGATATAGTCAGATTTATTTACTCTTTCTCTCGGGTTGGTTCCTGGCCTATATCCTCTTTTTTTTATGTTTCTTGATAATTTTCTTCCTCCTCTTCACAATCAATGTACAATAATTTCTTCTCAGCACACTTATGACCTTTAATGGATTTGTTATCACAATTGTAACAAAGCCCTTTTTCTCTTTTTTCTTCCAATTGTTGTGGTATCAACCTTGCAAGTTATCGAAGGCTAGGAGAAACAACACTTCTATCTTTATAGTTGTGAGGGGTAGACTTCCTTGTTGCCATAATTTTTCTTTCTACCTTTCTTGCCAACCTGAATGCCTTCTCCACTGAATCAAGTTCCTGAAGACAAACCTCATGTTGAATGTTATCCCTTAAAGTCCCTATGGAGACACCAATCCTTTGCTTCTCTGGAATATCATTTTCCCTAATATTAAATTTTTGGAAGACCTCAATTTGCTCTGCCATTGAATACTTTTGTTTGAGATTTATCAATTGGCTAAATAAGGTGTTGCTCATTGTATCCTCATAATGTGCTACCATTTCCTCCATGAAAATTGACAATGTGACAAATGGTTTACGAGAACAAAGCCCTTTATACAATAAAAATTGATCCGGTTCTAAATATGATGATGAAATACATACCTTTTGTAATGGTTTCACCTCATTTAGATCAAAATATTTCTCCGTCTATAGTATCCAATTTATTAGATCCTTGCCATCAAACTTCCTCATATCGCCCTTTCTCGATTTTAGGATTTCGATCTTGAAACGACCATAACATTCTAATTTCATATCTCCTAGTTCTAAAATCGTGGCGTATAGTAGCCCTCTCCATCCTCTTTCCAATGCCACATGTCTAATCGAAATTGGATTCTCTAAGAAATATTTATGCACAATCTCCCCAGATGACCTAATTATATACCTTTCGAGAAGAGAGAACATGTATGAGGTGCCACGTGTCACTATTTCTACCTTGAGATCTAAAAAATATACACAAAAATAAATTCTATCGTATTTCTGTAGCTTCTTACGAAATTCCAATATGGTAGGTTAATCTATAAAGAATATAGAGCTAAAAACCTTCCCTACCTACATTATCACTTCAATTCCAATCAATTAAATTTGACTAAGATCCGGTAACATCTTAAATAAACAAGACTAGTAGTGATTATTCAAAAATAATAACCAACATAAGCACCTCATGAAGACAAGAACATATGTAGCCAAGAAGAAGATTCTCCTCCTACTGAAGAGGAAAACTTTCCCTAAGCACCAATAAATTCTACAATACAACCTAAACCATCTCAGGTGGCCACCCAACCACCCTATCGAGAAATATTGCTTGTCAAAAATGTTGAGGTCCCACTAGGATATGATTTAGAGGTTGAAGTGTGAAATGTTTGTGTAAATATACCCTTGCTTAAAGCTATCAAAGATGCTCCTATCTATGCCAATATTGTAAAAGATATTTGAATTAAAAATTCAAGAAGAAAATGGAAGGATCCACCTATTATAAAAGTATTTGGCCAATTATCAGAAACCATATCAAAGATGCCTTTGAAATACACTCATCCTCGGAATCCAAGGATGACGATATAAATGAATTGTATATCTCTACCAAAAATTCTTTTTTGACCTAGGTGCAACAATAAATTTGCTGAATATGGAAATTATGCAAAAGATCTAGTTAGAAGGCTTTAGACCAACCCAAACACTATTGGAGTTACCTTACAAATCCATTCTTAAACATGTAGGAAGCTTGGATGACATAAGAGTCATACTAGCTTCCTCGCAATATCCTCTAGACTTCTTTATGATCCATCCAAAATCCTACAAACCTGGACATGTAGTAGTATTGGAACAACCTTGGCTAACCATTGATGATGCCTTGATTGGGTGCAAGACTGGAGACATGACAATTTCCAATGGATGTAAAATCCAAAAAGTTACCTTATTTCCTCTTGCTCAACCTGCTACAAAAATCGCCATATGGATAGAGAGCACATATGGAGAGGACAAATGTAGTACACCATTTTAACAATTGAACAGTCTAAATGTCTTCAAGAATAAACCAAATATCAAGTTTTTAACTTGTTCTTAAATACAATGAGATGTATTTATTATCCACAATCCTTTGAAGAATAGGAGAACATTTTCAGTTCTCAATTTCAAGAAGCATGTAATTCCTCTACATCCACATTGTTTTCCATAATAGAAAAAGGTCAATGTAAAGAGTCCTTTGTGCATGTTGTTGAAATTAACCCTAGGAAATGTCTATATGTTAACTTTAGTCTAGAAGTGGAGCATCAAGAACAAAGGATTCAAATGATTAAAATGCAATGTGGTGCATTTGCAAGGGATTACTTTCGTATGAAAGGGATCCACCCCGACATCTACATGCATCACATATATACAAATGATGAAACTAGACTAGTAAGGCAGCCTCAAAGAAATATTAACCCAACCTTAAAAGATATAGTAAAATAAGAACTTGAAAAGCTCTTAAATGCTAACTTCATTTACCATTTTTTTTATAGTAAGTGGGTATCACCACTACTCATTGTACCTAAGAAAAACTTTAAACGGAGGATTTGTGTGGATTTTAGGGAACTAAATAAGGCTACCTTTAGAGACTACTTTCCTTTTCCTTTCATTAATAATGTATTAGATGCTTTTTCTAGGAAGAAGAATTTATCTTTCTTGGACGGATTTAGTTGTTATAATCAGATTGTAATTGCACTCGAAGACCAAGAAAAGACTACACTTACCTATTCATTGGGTACTTATGCCTATAAGGTGATTCCTTTTGGGTTATGCAATGCCCCTTGCACCTTTCAAAGGGTTGTCCTTGCTACTTTTTCTGATCTAACCCAAGACTATGTGGAAGTCTATATGGATGACTTCACAATATATGGGGAAGATTTCCAAGAAGCTTTAGACAACCTAGAGAATGTTTTAATCAAATGCCAAGAGACCAAACTTTCCCTTAGCAATGTAAAATATAGAATGGTTCTTCTAGAGGGAATTGTGTTAGTCCATCATATTTCTCGGACTAGGATGAGAGTAGATTCTACTAAGATTGAAATAATCACTTAGATGAAAACTCCCAGCTTCCAAAAATAGTCAGAATTTTTCTAGGGCATGCAAGATATTATAGATTTTTTTTCAAAAAATTACAACAATAGCCTCTCCTCTATTGAATTTTTTAACCAAAGACGTGGAATTCGAGTGTGATTCTTAGTGTGAAATTGCACTTGAAACTCTTAAACAAAATCTCTCAACTCCTCCAATTCTAAGAGGACCAAATTGGGACCTCCCTTTTGACACATGTACTTATGCATTAGACACAACTTTGGTAGTTGTTTTGGGCCAAAGAGAGAATGAAATTCCCTATGCCATCTATTTTGTTAGAAAAATCTATCTCCTATAGAACTAAATTACACAATCACTAAAGAGAACTCTTATTGGTAGTTCATGCCATTAATAAATTTAGACATTATATAACTGAGAATGACATTTTTGTACACATAGATCATTCAACTATTATATTTTTAATGAATAAACCTATCACCAATGCACGTGCTATTAGTGTCAATCTTTGTTGCCTTCCTTAAGTGATCAAACATGCTCTTACAAAGTGATTTTAAGCTGTCAAGGTCAAATTTTGTCATTTCAATAAGTCTTCAAGCAAAATTTGGTCACTTGGCATCAGGTCTAGGGTTTGTTTTCACTCTTTTCAAAATTGTCCAAATGTCAGTCCATGTCACCATTTAGCTGAGTGTACCATTATTCATAGGGTTTTCGTCATCATGTCAAGTTCCATTGGGTCATTTCACACCTTGTTCATGCTTTAGTTCCGCCTAGGTAAGGTCACTTCCCTCTCCTAGGGTTTTGAAGGCAATTTCTCTTGAATGGTCGAATCATTAGCAAAACTTGTATCCAGATGTTCACACACCTTCCCCTATCCTTAATGTACCTTATTAAACACTTCCCATCACTGAGATCCCCCAAATTCCTCATTTTTGCACACACCCTAGTTTCTTGCTACAACGTGGCAATTTTCTAGGTTAGGCCTGGGTTTGGCCCTTTTGGACCCCTTCCCCTAACTCAATATATGAGGTTCCACTTTCCCCTACTTCCTAACATCCCTCCCTACTACCAAAAATTTCCCCAAGAATTTGGAAGCCCCTTATCCCCTTCATTTCGATTCATTTCGACAAAATGCCTTGTTTCACACATTGGGATAGGTTTCACTAAAATGATGTTTCAGAGCAATCAAAGATGAATTTTGAAAAACTGAGAGAGGTTTTTGTCCAAAACAGGCCAAGGACGTAAAAATTCCTTCACTTTTTACACAGGTGTCATGGTTTTAGAGAAATTTCAAAAATATAATCGCTTCGGGAGAATTGATGCACCTCTTAAGTGACCTTAGGAAAATCACGTTTTCTCCTAGCTTGGTTGGCCAAATGACTTTATTGCTGAGTGAAATGTTAACTAGAAAAAAAGATATTTCCAACAAGCTATCATGAGCTCAATTTGGAGTTGAGGAAGGTATTCAAAAGTTGACTGCAACAGCACTCTACCTTGAGGCAGCCTCATTTGGCACATTTTGACCAGTCTTGGGAGATTTGACTTTTGACAATGAAAATGAACTCCAAATTGACAAATTATAGTTGGGTTAGAAAGTAGACTCAAAGGCCTTTTCAATGAGCTATTCTGCACCTAATTTTTATACCAGGAAGGCCTCCAAAAGTCTCCTGCAAAAAGGCGCTACGCCATGCTCTAAGCGCTGCGTGCCTCAAGCCTAGTGCGCTACACACCTCCCTCTGCGCCGCACGCCGCGCGTGACCCATAAGATTGGGAGGTCCAAATCAAAAATGGCTTGTAGTTTTCAATTTTTCATGGAGAATCATGAATTTTGGTAGTTGGACAAGAAGTTTGGGTGAGTTATGGGTCCCCAAAAGGTCAAAAAACATGCAAAAAACGACCTCAGTGCACCTATTTTGACACATAGGAAGTAGTCTTGGGCGAATGCACTTTTGGAGGGGAAAATGGACACAAAATTAGAAAATTCCTCTTGGTTTGGAAAGTAAACATCCAAGGCTTTCCAACGAGCTATCATGAGCTCAATTTGGGTCCTGCGAAGTGCCCCAAAATTAGGCTAAAAGGCGCGCGATGCATAGAGCTCACGCACGCTGTGCATAGAGAATTTTGGTCAAATTTTCACCTTCGAACTCAGAATTTCAGCCAGTTATGACTAGTTTCACCTCTTGATGTGATTTTTGACCCAGCTTGATGTAATTGATTAAACATGATGTAATTTTGACACTTAGTTACTTGTTCTAGAAGATTCATTCACCAAAGGGTGAAAATTTAATGAATGAATTAGTTTCCTACCTTATAGAGGCAAGTTGTTTTGACTGCATAGATTGTAGTGCTTTGTTTAGAGTTGGTTGAAATAGCTCCTAGGATGATGAGCTCGACCCCTAGAGGCAAGGGAATGGGTTGGCTTGCCTATATTATGTAATTTCTCAATCATTTTCAATGGTTGGAGAGGTTGGACACTTGGGATCGCTTTGGCATACTATTGTACATATTTTCTCTGCATTTTTGGCTAAGGAAAGACCAAGGTTTTGCAGAACTATTTGGAATCCATGTGGATTTATGTTTTGATGGTGTGCTTCTCTTAGTAATTGTAAGTTGTTATGCGTATCATTTTCCTTCTGTCACCTTCTGCAATTGAACAAATGAAGTGTTAAGGTAGAATCCATAGATTGTTATGCTTTGCCTTTAAATTTGTTTGATTTTCCATGTTCTCACCTGTTTATGGAGAATCCTTGAAACCTTCTTGCTCTCCTTAGCTCCTCACCAGTCTGATATACGCATTCATTCCCTTTAAAAGCATCAAGGCGATCACCTTCCTTGCCCAATTCAGACCTCTGCAGAAACTGTCCCTCATCCCCAAGACCAAATTTTCCTTTCCCTGCTTCAACACAAAAACTCCTAAAAACTCAAATCAAACCTTTGTACTTCATACCTAGCCTAAAATTATCTTCTATTTCAATCATCTCGAGTCTCATCAATCATCTTTTGCTGAGATTGACCCTGAGAGAGCCCTCTCCTATCCTCGTAGGGCTAGCTACGAGGCTGAGCGTGGTTTGATGTAGCCTTGAGTTTTACCTTATTTCAGCCTAAGGTAGATTTGAGCACTAACACTTGCTACTATATGGTTTTTACCACTACAAGAATTTAATATTACTATAATTCATAGATGAGGAAAATATAATATTGTCACAAATTTTATGTCAAAACTTGTCCACTTAGGTGATAGTGCACCAGTTACTCATGATTTTTCAGATGAGAATCTATTTTCTTTTTCTACTTATACTCTTTGGTATGAACATGTAGCTAATTACCTGGTTACAACAAAGTTTCCACAAAAATTGTTTTCAAGGGGAAACATAGAATCATACAGCTTAGTGCTAATTATATGTGGCATGAGGATCGTTTATACCACACTCGACGATATCTGGTAATATTAATATGTGTATGAGGATATCAGATTGAATACATTCTAAAATCTTTCCATAATGACCTGTGTGGTAGAAATCTTTTCGACAAAAGAACTACAAATGAAGTTTTACAATGTGGGTATTATTGGTCCACCATCATTAACGATGCAAAGAAATATGTTGCCAACTGTAATGATCGTTAAGGGATGGGGAATCCTATTCTAGCAGATGAAATGCCTCTTCAAGTAGAGGTATTCATCAATCCTTTTAATAAATGGGTATTAGATTTATATCTAGAAAGCAGAAATATATTATAGTATGTAGAGATTATGAAACAAAGTGGGTAGAGGATAAATCACTATATTCTGCTACTGAACAATCTATTGTTGATTTCTTATTTGAAGAGATATTTACCCGTTTTGGTGTAACAAGGGAAATAGTAAATGTTCAAGGTAGTCAATTCACTTCCAAATTCGTTAAATCTATTACAGAGCAGTATAAAATCAAACACTAGAAATATACACCTTACCACCCTTAGGTGAATCAATAAGTAGAATCTACCAATAAAGTAATCAAGGCCATTTTTCACCAAGACAATACAACTAGATCATAAATATTGGGATGATAGGTTACTAAAGGCGTTGTAGGCCTATAGGAAAACCTAGAGAAACACAAAAAGACATTCTCCTTATGATTTGGTTTACGAGAAACAAGTACTTCTTCCAATAGTATTCCAAGTTAAAACCTTCATAACTTCCATGCACCTAGGAATGGATTTATGTGAGGCACATAAACAAAGGCTAATGGAATTGAATGCATTGTATAAGATTAGATAAGGGACTCTTCAAAGGATGATGCTTGTTTAGGATCACAGAACCAAATGGAACGATAATTTTATTAAGAAGAAATGTTTTCAGTGAGGTGATTGAGCTTTCTTGTATGACAACATGTTTAAGGATTTGAAAGGGAAATTAACGACATAGTGGCTTGGACCTTATGAGGTAGATATAGTATATGATAATGTCTTGATGAAGACAAAAACTAGCGATGTATATTAGACTTATTTTGTCATGAATCGACATACATAGAAAGTTTATCATAAGAAACTCTCTAAAGAGGATATTACGATACATGTTCTTCAAAATTCTAAAACGCAGTTGGTTATAAAGGGGAGTTATCTTGTTGCTAATCCACCACTGTAAGTTCTATTGTATAATTTAATTAAACTTTCTACATATATGTGTATAGGTGTGTTGTTTGATAATGATTTTGGTACTACTAACTATGTTTCCTTATCTGTAGATAGACAATAAAGAAGCACATTTTCAAAGTGTAAGTTTATTCCTTTAACCAGCCTTGGTAAATTATTTATGGAAAAGGAATCTATGGAGTTTTATATAAGTTTTTTAGAGTCATAAAAATAAAAAAAATTAGAGAGCATGAACTAGCATGGGCTCGATAAAAATCCATGGGTAAGTGAAAAGGAGTTTTGTTTAAGTTTTTCATACTCCTAAAAATTGAAAATATTGTTGAGCATTAACTCATCTAGGCTTGAGAAAAATCCACATAACAGTAGTATTTAGGTTTATTTGCCAATAAAATGGAAGTGGCGACATAATCATTGGTTAGTTTGGTTACAAAAATATGAGGTTTTTGAGCTACATAACGTCTTCTTGTTATATATCTTGGAGCCCAATCATTGAATTCTTTGGCCTCATTAACTAACACTTCTAGTGCAATTTAAGAATTCCTATACCAGTGTGTTGTTTGTAGTTTTTTTCAGTGTAATCCTTCCAGTAGGACAAATTCACATGCAACATCATCAATAATTAGAACTTATTGTAGCTTGACTTTTAGAACATACTGAGATACAAAGAGAATCCTACAGGATTAAAATTTTAAGGCTATGTATTCGATATCTTATCAAAATTTCATCTCGCACTACATACAAACTTCCTGTATTCATCCGGTACAAAAAAATAACTCCTTTGCATTGATATTGTAATGGAGGTATGAGATCATTATTTTATTTTCTTCTATTAAGATTCATAATTAGTCATGTAGTGAATATATAATTACTCTCGTAAACCTGTATTACCATTAGTTGTTAAAATGGTATATTAAATCCTAAAGTACTCACCTTTATTCCCTTGTTTTTCTAAGAAAAAATAATTTTTATCATATGATTGAATGGGTTAATCATGGGTGTGATTTGATAGATGCCAATCATAATTCGAGAAAATGAATTATAGTTTTCATATCTCATGATAGAGCTTTATATTTATGGGTTGTTTAAATAATGGTTTTACCACTACTGCATAACCATAAGTTGAATGATGGTGATGCATGATTACTAGAACCATGACATTGACTGTCCTATAGTGATGTAGTCATATAATCAACCGCAATCTATCCATCCTATCTAACCTACATTTGAATGAAATTTGACATCATCATAGGAGATGAATGTCTAAATAATCTTTGCATATGACTTATCACCATCATCATGTATTCACTCACCTTATACTTATGGAAACCATTTGACCATTACCATCCCATTTCAAATTATAAATTCTCTTCTACATTGCTTCACAATCCACAAGAACATCATTTCTCTTGCATACAATTCGGCCTTCATTCTATTCATCCATCTAGCGCTAGCTCCATCACATTGCTCCCATAACTCAATTTCTAGTACTCTGTCACTTTGAGTACCCTGTATGTTCTGAGACATATTCTTAAATCTGGCACAGGGGTAAATCGACATGAACCAATGTTCTTGGTTTATCAAGAAATGGAGTATGAATTGTGCAAAGAAAAATTCGAGCAAGTCAATTGGATTTTGTTCCTGAGAATATTTAAGGGATAGCATGAGGGTGTTTCTCATAACTTTAGTCAACGTTATGATGGTGAATATGTTTAGCTAGGAGGTCTTCAATTATAGATCACATAATCTACCACAGTGGAGGCTACAAATCTACCAAATCGAGGGGAGGCTACAAAACTACCAATGATGTAAGTTGTTAACAGACGCGAGAGGAATCAACAATAATGAAATGATCCTCAAGGTACTATGGTACAATTCAAATGGTGTGAATATATGATCTGATGTCGAACACCACGTAAAATCTTTTGGTCAAAGGCCATTGATGTAAACCTATCGCCAGAAGTGAGAAACTTTCCATTGAGGACTGCAAGCTTCAAAGTACTGAAAGGGTTGTTTCTAAGTCAACTTCTCAAATAATGAGTTGATTTCGACAAGAAGTGACCCATCATAGGAGGGCCTTAATGTATCCCACATCTATGACAAGAAACTAAGAAAATGATTTTCTAGAGCTGAAAGCGATCTAACGATAAAAGGTTCAGGAATGGCGGTCATGAAAAATGGAGGGTGAAGGTATTGTAGTCTACGAGGCGTTAGCTGGGTGGTGAATTCTATAAATGACTTCTCTTGAACATATCGGTGACACTGAGATGGATTGGTAGCATTAACCCCAAAAGATGGATGGTGTGGAGGACCAATGGTGATATGGCCGGTGAATGGAATAACCCAACCCGACTCAATCATGGTGATGGAGTGAAAGTGTCATGATCAAGAGCACCCTGCTACCAATGAAGTTTTGAAATTTTTCTTCCCTTTTTCCCCAGTCATTACTGACCAGTACCTCTTTATTTTTTTCAAGCTTGAGGAGCATAACATATGCTTCGTCTATAATTTGCCCTTCGGGCAAACCTGTCACTATGTTTTAGCGAGCCTAGCGATAGTGGAACTCATTCTTTTCTGGGTGGACAAGTTTGTCGCTACTGTTTTAGTGAGTTTAACGACAAGGATAACTCATTCCTTTTCATGTTTAGAGAGTTTTAAAAGAGACGAAAAGGAAACTCCAGTAGTCCTTTTTCATAGCATAATCCCTTAAGTCTGAAAAATTATAAAATAATATGAAAGGGATGAATTTTCGATAGGTTTAGCGAGCCGTAAAAGACAAGCGCTTAATGTTTTTGTGGGATGATCCCTCAGGTCCAAAAAGATTAAAATTTAGAGGAGGGATGGCGCTTCCCCTTACTTTAACGAGCTGGAAAGGCCAGTAGCTCGATAGTCTTTTCATATTTAACGAGTCTAGAAGGAGCTTAAAAGAGACTTGGTTTTCAGGAACGAGTGATGTTTTCAGGTAACAACTGGTTCTAGGTAAGTTTGGAACTTCTCAAAACATGGTAGTGTGAGGACGGTGGCTAACAGAGTCACTCGTCATAGCTATTCCTCAAAAGGGTAAACAATCAAGTGGAAGCATATGATCGGCCAAAAGAATGGAGGTGACGGTAGGAACACAACCAAGGCTTAAAAGGTTGATAGAAATGCAGTCATAGAGGTCATTTAATGAAAGCGGGTTTTTTTTTAATGAGCTTCAACCTTGTGCTAATACGTGCTCAGTGGCGGGTTTATTTTTTATCGAGCTTGAACCTTGCCGAAACATTTCTCATTCCAGTAGTCAAAGATGTCTCTCATTGGTAGGTTCATTTTTTAGCGAGCTTGCACCATGCAAAACTTTTCTCATTGCCTTTTTATGTAGGCTAAAAATGACCAAATTATGAAGCTAACTACACTAAAAGCTAAGGAACTACTGAGGCTAGGTAGGATAGTTTTGTCTTTCGTCTAGACAAAACACTTCCTCTGCTTCGTCCACGCACCATAGACAAAGGTGAATGGTGGTTAGACAAATCACCTAACCTTAGAAGTTAAAACTAAAATGCTAAAAATAAAAAATGCTAAAAAGCTACAAAAAATGAAATTGGTCATTTTTCACTTGCATGAAAAGGTTTGCATGCCCACAGGTATTGACAAAACGAGAGTTTCCAGGTCACCATATGGAAGTCACTGTGTTTAAGGAGGATTGTTTCATCCACGGTTAGACAACACACTTCCTTGGCTTTGTCTGCAGCGCAGACAAAGGTGAATGGTGTGTTTCGACACTTCCAATCACATAACCTACAAGGAAATGGTGTTTCAAACCAATCACATTACCTATAAGGAAATGGTGTTTCAGACTAATCACATTACCTACAAGGGAATGGTGTTTCAGACTAATCACATTACCTACAAGGAAATGTTGTTTCAGACCAATCACATATGCTACGAGGAAATGGTGTTTCAGACCAATCACAGAACCTACAAGGAAACCTATCTTCTTAGCTGGGTTTGCTTGTCGAAGCAGACCAGGGTGCATGCCCCCTAAGCTTCGTTACATTCACCAGACTACTTGTGGTAATTAGGAGGATGAAATGAAGGTTTAAGAGACATTCTTGACACAAAGAGACCATTCAGGGATGATGTTTGACTTGTAGTTTTGTTTGAACGAGGAAATTAAAGTTGGTCGATAAGTTGTACCATCTTTCCTTCATGCGGGAAACACATCACTTGAAAAGAGTGTCGAAACAATAGCTTCCATGCTATAAACATAGTCATGCCCAAGGAGTAGATAGTAATCTAATGGCCCTTGGACTACCATCATGTTCAAGTGAATGGTTTTCCTTTTCAAAGTTATCGACAACTTCTGAAGGATCCCTAATGGTCGGCTCCTTCCTTTGTTAAAGCTTGAAAATTTTTGTGTCTCAGGCAGAAGTGATGGTGAACCAAGTGCTTTCTAAGTAGTTGAGGAAAGGATACTCATTGAAGCCCCTTCATCTATGATAGTGCTAGACACGATCATTTTGTAAACTTGTACTATGATCTGGAATGGTACATTAGACGGAAGATAAGGTCTCGCTAGTTGATTCCAATCAAAGGAAACGACTAGACTGCTTGGAGGGGGTACCAGATAAATGGCTGGATGAATCCCTTGAACTGGGGGACTTTCCTCCTATTGTAAAGGAAAGGGTGGATATCCCCCAAGTTCATCACACTCTGCATTAACAAAAATAATTTTAACGGCATCGTTTTCATTCTCTTTGGAAATAGTATGCTCTGAGGGTGGAGCTTCTTAAGGCAAGACTGGGTCAACTGCCATTTCGAATTGTTGACTTTCGTCCAGTATGGACTCAGAAAGTTTACCTTCAATGATAGGCATTTTGACTGATGATTGAGTTACATCAGTCGGTTTTCAACTAGCGATAGACTTGGTAAGAGTTTCTTGTATCCAAGTGGAAGTCACTATGGTGAAACAAAACGATTATGCAAGATGCTGTTTGCCTCATCTAGAAAAGGACAATGGGGAAGATGATGGTCTCCTTCACATAATAGACGTGGAGTTTTGACCTTTGTTTCCTATCCAGGACTTTCATTTTCACTTGTTGATGCTGTGTTGTCAACCTGATTGCCAAAATTTTATGACACCGGATGGTGCGAACGAGGAGACCATTCTCTCAAGATCTATGGAATGCAAGGACAATCTCAATGAAAATGGTTTCCTTTGCAAATTATACAACGGTATCTAGGATATTTGATGTGTGAATTTTCACGAGATGATTCATTACTGCCCCTTGCTTTACTGACTTCTTCTTCTTCTTATCCTCCTCTTTTTTCTTCTTCTCAGCTACTTGGTTTTTAGTATCACTAGTTTCACCAAGGGAAGAGGAAGAAGGGGAGGGAGAAACAAGCAAAGTAGTAGGTGAAGGGACAGCTTCAGTATCATCCAGTTGCTGATTTGATTGCTTAGGAATTATGGTATTTTGAACAATAGAGGTTGAGAATAGCCATACCAGCAGGAAAACTGTGATTCCCAGAAGGGACAATATAGCCATATATGGAGCATTGATGTGTCCCCAAGAAGATAAAGGACTAGGATTCGCCCCAAGAGGGATTCCTTGATTGATGGACTCCATGACCTCAACCTAAGATCAACGAGGGAACAGGAATGTTATTCCAAATTAAATAAATTTTAATGATGCTTTGACACAACTTTTCTTCCTCATTTTTTAGGAGTCGAGAAAAAGCTAAATATGACTCTAGTCGCCTTCAATATTTAATGAGCCTGAAGTCACAAGTGTTCAGATGGTCCTTTTCTTGTAAGGAGTTGAAAAGGAATGAAAGTGACTACTATTGAAATCTAGACAGAGGGATTACGAAATCAATCACAAAACTGCAATATACACCTTGGTGGTAAATTAAAAAGAAATTACAAAGGACTTATGTACGACAGTCAATCTTCCCGAATGTTGTGTTCAGTGCATTGTGATCGATAGGGCGGCAGAAACGGCTTCCTATGGATAAAGGATATCATCCTATTGTGGTCTCCCAATATATACTTGATGGTTCGGGGAGCATGAGTCCATACTAGCACTTGTTGTATCAAAGAGGAGGAATCACCCAAGCTTCAATGAAAACAATAGTTACCAGGTTTTACGATGCCAGAACACGTCTCTAGCCTAGACTTCTAGATGCGTTGCATTAGGTTCCGAAGCGTTGTTAAGTTCATTGAGATTCATTTTAGAGTTGATCTTCTTTAGAAGTCTGCCTTTCAAGGTTCACCGTGTACTCTAGATGTAAAATTCATAAATATGCAATATAGAATGATAAACAGTCATTTATTTTTCTTTCAGCAATGAAAATCCTAGCTACTAAGGAAAGAAGATAATGATTCTTTCAACAAAGAGTAAAGAGCATACATTAAATGCAGTTTTCCTAAATCATTTTTTCAAATAGTCTAAATGTAAATGCAAATGCATGTATTTGTTTTCTCCTTTCCTAAATGTGATAATGTAAAAAAGGAAAACTAAGTACAGATCTGAACTAATTTCTTTAAAGTGACACTTCAACGATTTCTTCTTCAAAACGAAAGGAAGACTAAAACGACACTTTTTAATTTCGAATAGAATATTGCTTTCGACATTTCAAATATTAACAATTCAAATCAAATACAATGGCAAAGGTACAATCCACTATCTAGAGGAGGAAGACTTTACGACACTCTTTTTCTTGATTCAAAATGACAGTTACGTCACTTTTGCATCAAAATGACAGTTTGATGTAAGCTACTTTTGACGAAGGACTCTAAACGATGGACAAATACATAAAAAAATATACTAATCCTAATTAATGGAGGGTGGACAATGTAAAGGAAAGAAGCTTCAGCAATGAGATACTGATCATAAGAAGCAAAACAACTAAATAGAGCTTAAAACGAGGAAGAAAAAACCAAATTTCAAAGAGAGAAATAGTATCACTCATTCATCGCACCTATCCTTCAGGAAAATAGGGATGCATTTCACCTACTAAACATAGGAGGTGCAATGCATACAAGAGTCCAATTACAGATAGTGCAATGGGCTAGGGAGCAAAACTGAGTTGGTTTTTTTCTCAAAATTTGCAGCTAAGTTCAACGATTTCAGCTAAGCTATGATGGAAAGTAAAAAAAATGTATAGGGGTATGATATTAGGAGGTTATTGAGCTACCACAAGGGTGTTTAGAATGCCTGTAAGTCAGATGTTTAGTTCATAAACCAACCTAGAGATTGACTCAAGTAACATTCATCTACTTTGCATTTGCATAGCAAGAGGAGTTCGAAGGCTATCTCACTAACTTATGGCTCTGTTTGTAGTTTATAAATCAAACAACAATAACAAACAAACAAATTATTCGATCCCTAGCAGGGTAGCCATTTTGTTTTCAGGAAAACTAGTGTTTTTTTGATCTGCTAGTCCCACTAAGATGGGTAGCTATCTTAGAAAAAACAATCAAAGAACTTTGTGATTTCCTTTATGAATGATAGATAAGGGAGAAGCAAAGGGGGACAACCTGAATCTTCTTCTTGACTCCTTACTTGATTTCTCTCCCCCTTGATAGAGCTTGCAAGTCCTCTCGTACTTGTCCCACTTTAGAGAATACCTTTAGAGACAAAGAAACAAAGCACCATCAAAGAATCTTTATCTATAATATCATAAACAATGCAAAATCAGAAATACATTGACCATACAATTCCATTCACAAATAACAACATTCACAAATACATGATTATATGGAAGAAAACTCAAAGAACTTTATTAATAGTATAAGAGAGGAATACAACCCAGCTGTCTGATCCAACATCATCCTCCCAACATCAAATCACTTTTCACCTCATGAAAAGAAAGATCACCCAACAATACAAAGCCTCTTCTCAAAGACAAACTAACAACACTTCTTTACAAATTACAAAATTCCAGCGTCCAAATCTCTTAGATGATAGATCCATTTATAGATGTTTGCAAAGGTGTGAGTCATCTCTGGGTTTTTGATTAGTGTCATTCCACTTGTAGTTCTTAGTTCCACTTGGAGATTTATTGGATTTATTACTCATCCATGGGCGAATTTAGAGAGGCAAGTGTAATAGAGGAAGTTTGTCGAAGATTCCATGAGCATCCACTTAGCAAACTACCTTAGAAATTTGTCTACTCTCGCTCGTCGTGCCCCACAGAAATCCTCTTCAGTATGCATCAAACCTCACTAGTGTAAGAGTTAGTATGCATTGCACTTTGACCAACGAGTAGTCAGTATGGTCTGGCTTTGGCCAGTTCTGAGTAGTTTTTTAGGTGGAACTTCTCGAAAATGATGTAATCAGTTGACCATTATCTTTTAGGTATGAAACAACACTCTTAGGGGTTAAAGATCACTTGGTTTATCGACATATATGGTTGGGGTTGCAGTGCCCAAATATGTCTATAACAGGCGCCACCTACATAAGGTGTACACAATACGACCTACACAATGTGTACAGAGTACCACATGTACACAACACAACCTGAACAATGTATACACAACACCACCTACACACAACACCCCATGTACAACATGCACACAACACCATATGTACATAAAGTTGTATCTACAACATGTACATTGTACTATATGTACAAAGCATTGCATATGTAATATGTACATGACACCATATGTACACATTACCACATGCATAATGTGTACACATCACACGTACATGGCACCACCTGCACAACATATAAACAACACCAAATGTACACATCACCACCTGCATAACGTGTACACAACACCCCGTGCACAACGTGTACACAACAACACCTGCACGAGAAAGCCTATATACAACATGTACGCAACATATACGTAGAACGACATGCACATAGAATCATATGTGCAATCATTCACACGACACCATGTGTGCATAACACCACATGTAAAACATGCATCCAACACCATATGTACACAACACTGTATATACAACATGTACATTGCACCATATATACGCAACACCACATATGAAACATGTACATAACATCAAATGTACAGAACACCACATATACATAATGTGCAGAACACCATATGTACACAGAACCACATGTCCAACATGCCCATGACACCACATATCCAACACATACACAACACCATATGTACATAGCACCACTATACAACATGTACACAACACCCTATGTAGATAACATCACATATACACAATGTACAACATATATACAATGATAATACTACATATGCAAAGACAACATTTCCTCTACCGTGAAACATCTCCTCAGGTGTCTTTCCATTTTCCATGCTTGTCCCAACATGTTTCAGATTACACTGCTTTCATTCCACTTATATAGTCCTCGGCATTACCTTCCATAGCATAAACATAGACATAGTATAATCACACAGTATTAATTCATATCCCCATGATACTGAACTCATAGATCTATCACAGATACTTTTCCACTCAATTCCTCATAAATCAGGAACCTCTTCAGATCATTCACCTACAAAAGTAATCCTTCAATCACCAGAATGATCCCTCAAGACCCTCTTAGACAACAACATACATACATATATATAAACATTAGGGTAAGACAATCATGATCCCTAGTGACCCTATTAGATAACATCATACATACATATGTATACATGTAAACATTAGCATAAAACAATCATGACCCCTCACGTCCCTATCAGATAACAACATACATATATGTACATGAAATCAACAAAATAATAATTACTACAACTTAATTAGCAGATATCCTAAGGTTAAGGTCAAGAGAACTCGCTTAATCCATGCACAACATGCATAACATTGAGAACATTAGTTTCCGACTTTTCCAAGGCCCCTGCTACTTTAAGCCCATTTATTTTACGTTTCATGTTACCTTTGTCATGATTGTCCTTCCACCATGCATTTATACTAGTGGACCCAACCAACCCACTTGATTGTCATATTCTTGCCTTCAGTTCCCCTTATACATGCATCAACTTCATCTAAGCCTTACATTAGTTTTTTCATCGCATTCAACTCTCACTGAGCTCCATTAACTTTCCTCCTTCGTCAACCAATTCCCAATACCCTAAAAACATAAACGGAAAGAACAAGAAAAATGCAAGAAGAAAACCATGGAAAAAACAAGAGCAGTACGACATAAAAGATAAAGTGGTATTTCCATACACTATGCATAAACACAATTTCAAATGAAGTGCAAATACATCACAATAGAAAGAATGAACAGAACTAACAATAAACGCCATGAATCAATCCCCATGGGTTCCTAATGCTTCCAAGGGAAATCTCAACCCGAGCCTTCTTCAAGATTTCATGGTATCTTATTTTCCATTCTATCCATGCATCACAGTGCCATAAACACATAATTGTTAGTGTATAAATAAATATACAATATATTAGTTACCTTACCTTGTTGTGCCAAGCACATTCCATTGTAACTGAACACATCCATGCCATCTCCCAAAGGAACCCATTTCCCTTAATGAATCCAACTATAACTAGAAACTAGTTGATATACCTATCAAATACATTTTCATGAATCTAACACATATCCAGATAATGTCAGATGAAATAAAGGTTAAGTAGACTTCTTGTATGCAAATAACTCATTCATTTGGTATTGTAGTTTTTGAATATAGTCAAATGAATTCACTCCCAATTGTTTTTTTTTAGCTTTTCATTACTACAATTGAATCTTATTATATGCTATCACATCACATAGCTATTAGTTATATAAACTAATGAACTGTTACCTTGTCATGCTAATACCAAGCATGTTGCCTTGCAACTATTCACACATGTCAATCACATGTTCCAAAGATTAAGGCATCATGTATATTAATTTGAAATCAAACTTTACCAAGACTAATAACTATTTCATAGTCAACTCATAGTCATTACTCATACTACTACAGCTAGCACCCACTTACATTCAAGTACATATCAACTATCTAAATACATAATGTGTTAATACAACCATCCTAAAACAAGATCATTTCTTCATGAAATATTATAGACACATACTCATACCATGCAATCACTCAAACAATTCATAAACATACCATGTTAGATAAACGAAAAAGATGATGTAATCAAACTCATACCTCATTATATATTAGGGGAGGCTATCACATGTGCACAAGTCAATCCAAATTAGTATGACAAAATACAACAATTATTTTGACTCATACTTGAATCTCATAACCCTAACCATTTGCAAAGGCTGATCCAGATTTGAATTCTACATAATATCAATATCTTAAAGGTAATAACCATAATCATCATGTGTATGACCACAATGCATACAGTAATAAGTTAATTATCGTACATGACTATATAATGCATGTGCATATCACCACACTAAAAAACTAACATTTATCATGCATGTAACCATAACAACAATAGAATGACATGCACATACATATCCATAATTCATATAATAACCATTAACTCTCATACTTCTATACCAAACATAAAAAAATACCTGTATGATGATATGATCTTACCCTGAGGTCCAGTGTTGTAATTTCACTTTGATAATATGTATCTCCTGCTCTATCTCAGCGAACACAACAAAATCATAAAATACAAACAACATCATGACGACATAAACTAAAACAATGAATATCACAATTAATGTATAAAAATCACATATAAAACTAATATGCATGAATGGAAAAGACATTCTGCCCATCCAACCCATTTGATGAACCCGCAAGCTTTGATACTACCTTGTAACCACCCCTCCTAGATCTATCACTTTTCACCCACCTGCCAAGGTAAACATGAGATGATAGCTACTATGACATGACTCAAACTCCTAGGTATAGTTAAGTAAGTTGAATCGATAAACTAAAACTTTACTAAACTTCCTTAGGAGCTACAATACCCCCCATGAGCTAAACAACCACTCCACATGCCCAAACCCTGACCTAGATTACTTTTTCGTGGACATTGATTGTTTGTGTCATTCATAAGCATACATCCATGTGATTGTAGGTCTCTAGATGCATGCATAAGCCTACAAGGGAGCGACTGTAATCATTTTCACCACATTCTATGGATGTGACCGTGATACCTAAGGTACTTTTTTCACAACTAGTCTCAAGAACACTACCCAAAACATAGTGAAACTATTAGAAATGATAACTAACACACACAAAAAAATTTCCTTTAATGGAAATCTTGATCAAGGGCTTAACTGGACCCATCTCAACCATGACAAACATTTCGTCAAGCACATTATGAACATGTAATCTTCTGGTCATCAATGTATATCTAAATATAAGGGTTTGAAAGTTATATGAGAGTCACCAATAAGTTCTAATGCCCTCTCATAATTGTCACAATAACATTTTTCAGCTCATGAATTCATTAACATTTCATGAACAAATCAAACATATAGAGAGACATAGCTAGAACCTATTATGAAACCATGCTTATAACTAGGATATAACGATAATAATAACCATGATAGATCAACCATCAAAGCCACATAATAACAAGTATAATTACTCATGAAATACAAGAGGAAAATGATCTCTTATTAACATATGCAAAATCCAACCAAGTTGTGGACTTCCACGTACCACACGACCATATATTGGGTTGAAGCAAATATTTCTTTCATGTAATCACCCTCATGCCATATTCCAAACATGAATGTGGGACTCATAATAAAGCCAACTAAGGCTTCCTTAGAGTTTACAATATGTCTGGCCATTATCATTCAAGGGATTTCTAGGACTAAAACCCTCATCTATATAGCGAATATTTACGATATATTGTTCCATAATTGGTCAAGAGATTCCTAGGCCAAACGATAAACATACATTACCAAGCTTTACTGCAATCCTGCCAAAACTGATCAACGGATCACTAGGTCCTAAAAAGGCATGTAGTCCTCTATATTTCTTCACCCAATACCTTGAGGAAAATTTCCCTCTCCACCCTCAATATTTATTATGTATCCCACCATTAATGGTCGAGGGATTCCTAGGCCCTTTTGAATTTTCTTGAGACCACCTCATCAAGTTCCAAAACCATGGCACAATCTAACTCAACCAAAGAAAGAATCTCCTCACACGATGGCTATCTCGAAATGGAAAGGTAAGGTTGAAATCATTGTCACACCTCAAAAATACCATGCTAGTGAGAGAAAGAGAACCAAATACACACATGCATGTACCATGCATGTCAAAACTAGCAAGAAAATCATACATGAAACTTCATACCTACAAGTAATCCCACTATAGCCTCTTAATCCAGCTCTTCCTTGCTTGATATTTTCTTTCCTTTTCTTTTTTTACTTCCTTTGCTATCCTTTCTCCAATGTATGAGTGATCCAAGAATGCCCTAACTGTGCAAGAGATGAGAGAGAGAAAAGGAAAATATCTCTAAACTAAAATTGACAAAAGTATCAACTCACAAAAACCATGAATTGATTCTCACAAGCCTTTTTATCACTAAGGCCTCTATTTTCTTCAATTTCATCTATTTGACCTTCAATTTCCTATTGGGTTGTGTTATATTCTTTCCGCACAATTAACAGTGGGTTTGAGGGGTACGCGTAACCCCACTTCATGGGGTCTAGAAAATTTTGGTTTTGGACCCTATGTTAGGTTCGGCGGACCCACCTATGGTTTTGTGCATGATTTTCGCACATGTTTTTTGGATGCGATGGTTTTCATTCCATGGTTTTGGACGCGATGGTTTTCAGTCCATGGTATTGGATACTTCGGCATGTATAAATATGTATTGTTAAATTGAAAGGAACATAATGAAAAATCAAGCTGGTAGTCCCGATTTTGGGATCCAGTGGGAAATCTTTGTGTATAAGTGTTATGCTCTCGCATTTTTATTTTTCTTGTGATTTAGAATTCGTATGCAAGTAATTTCTGTATGGGGTTAAAACCTACATTTTGTATGAGAGCTGTTTTGGCTTGAAGGGGACGCCTTTGTTGCTGAGGGGTTTCGCTTAGGCCTGTGGTAGACCCTGTTCAGTGGGAGATCTGCGAGATCGATTCTGGTGGTGAAAGAAGATGTCGAGAAGCGGAAAGATAGAGATTGAGAAGTTCAATGGTCAAAGTTTTGAGTTGTGGAAACTCAAGATGGAGGATCTGTTGGTGGATAAAGATCAGTGGATCGCGGTAGATCCGGGTGCAAAACCAATGGGAGTGACCGATGAAGAATGGAAGAAGTTGGATCATAAGGCAAAGAGCACAATATGATTGTGTGTCTCATATTCAGTATTACTGAATGTATCAGCGGAAGCTACGACGAAGGCTTTCCAGAACATGGATATTATAGAAGCAATTTTTCGATCTCCATAACGTGAAAAACACACAAAAGGTTCGTATTGAAACTTTTTATTTAGAACCAAATCAGCTTGTATGGTATTGATGGCTTTTCTCTCGTAAACAAATTGTCACATTGGCAATTTTTATGGAAGAAATGGTAGCACATTATGAGGATACAAAAAGCAACACCTTTTTCAACCAATTGATAAATCTCAAACAAAAGGGTTCAATGATGGAGCACATTGACGACTTCCAAAAATTGAGGATAAGGGTAAAAGATATTCCAGAGGAACATAGGATTGATGTGTTCATAGGGACATTAAGGGATAATATCGAACATGAAGTTTTCCTTTGGGAACCTGATTCAATGGAGAATGCATTTAGGTTAGCAAGAAAAATGGAAAGCAAAATTATGGCAACTAGGAAGCCTACCTCTCACAACTATAAAGATGGAAGTGTTATTGCCCCTAGCCTTCCACAACCTACAAGGTTGACACCACAATAATTGGAAGAAAAAAGAGAAAAAGGGCATTCTTATAGTTGTGATAGCAAATACACAAAATGTCATAAGTGTGCTCAAAAGAAATTATTCTAGATAGATTGTGAATAGGAGGAAGAAAAGAAACAAGAAATGTCAAAAGAAGAGGATATACTCCAGGAACAAACCTTAGATAAATAAGAAATGAATCCAATCATATCTTGTTATGGATTGGCTAGAATTACCACTCCTCAAGCTATCAAGATAGAAGTAGATATCAAGAAAAAGAAGGTAAAAATATTGATTGATTTGGGAAGTATCCATAATTTTATTCATTGTAAGATAGCCAAGGAATTGAATTGCTTCATATATCTAGCACTAGAGTGTCAAGTGATGGTTGCAAGTGAAGGAACCATAAATTGCTGTAGAAAGTGCCATAATATCAAGCTATCCATGGGAGAATATGTATTGAATATCCCAATTCTTTCCATTCCAATGGTTGGTTTTGTTGTTGTAGTAGGAGTCCAATGGCTAAAATCCTTGGGTACAATAGCTTTTAATTTTCAAGAACTTTTCATGAAATTTTGTGTGGAAGGAAAGGAAGTTGAATTAAGGGGTATTGCAAGGAAACCATGAAAGATAATCAACTCTAACAACATGACAAAGCTTTTAAATAAGGAACAACGAGGCATAATTGCACAATTATGTTCACTAGAGGTTCCCACATTGAAATCATCTATTTCTCTAGATCTCCAAAAACTCTTGGACAACGATTCCAAGGTATTTGAGACTACCAAAGGCCTCCCACTTATTCTTGATCATGATCATGCTATTTTGTTAATTCCAGGAAGTGTTCCTCCAAACATCAGGATGTACATATATCCCTATGCTCAAAATGGTGAAATTGAATGCATGGTTGCAGAAATGCTAGGGGCTGTTATAATTCAACATAGTTAAAGTTCTCTCACTGCTCCAATAGTGTTGGTGCATAAGAAGGATGGATCATGGTATATGTGTCTGGATTATAGGGAGCTCAAAAAGCTCACTATTAAATACAAATTTCCCATTCTTGTCACTGATCAATTATTGGATCAATTGCATGGATCAATTTACTTCATCAAGTTGGATCTTCATTCAGGATATCATCAAATCAGAAAGGCTGAAGACATTCTGAAAGTAACATTTAGAACTCGTGAGGGTCATTAAGAATTTTTGGTCATGTATTTTGGCCTTACCAATGCATCGTCTACATTTTAAGTTTTGATAAATTCCATTTTCAAACCCTTCTTTAGAAACTTTGTGTTAGTATTTGCTGATGATATACTAATCTACAACAAGTCTTCGAAGGATCATGTTTAACATATTGACAGGGTGCTCAAACTATTGGAGGAGAAAAAATTATATGCAAAAATATCTGAATGTTTCTTTGGAGTACAAGAGGTGGAATATCTGGTTCATATTGTATCTCATGAAGGTGTTAAGGTAGACCCTAGGAAAATTAAAGACATGAAGGAATCAAAAATCCCCACATCCATAAAGCACATGCAAGGATTTCTCAGGTTGACAGGGTATTATTGCAAGTTTGTTAAGAATTATGGGAGAATAACAGCAGCTCTAACAACATTATTGAAGGAAGATGCATTTTCATGGACTCTAGAAGCAACGAAGGCCTTCGAACATGTTAAAGAGGTGATGTGCCAAGCACAGATCTTAGCTACGTCAAACTTCATAAAAACCCTTATTGTGGAATGTGATGCTTCAAGAAATGGAATTGGTGTTGTTTTAATGAAATACGAAAGACCCATTGCTTTTGAAAGCCATCCAATCATATGAAAGTATTTACAAAAAGATATTTATGAAAATGAAATGTTGACAATACTACATGCACTCAGGAAATGGCGACCCTACCTAATGGGAAGACACTTCAAGGTAAAAGCAGATCACAATAGTATTAAAAACCTTTTAGAACAAATATTATCCTCTGAAGAGCAACAAAAATGGGTCACAAAGTTGTTGGGTTATGACATTGAAATCATCTACAAAAAAGGGAAGAAAAATGTTGTGGCAGATGCACTCTCAAGAAAGGATGAGGATCTGGAAGCATTTTTTTGTGCCATTTCTATTATCCAACCAGATTATATTAATGAACCAAGGGATGAATGGAAGAATGAAGAAGAAGTATAGGCAATCATTGAAAAGTTACAACAAGATCCTAGTACATCTAATAAATTTAGCTGGAAAAATGATTCGTTATGGTACAAAGATCAGTTATACCTATGTAAGAAGTCCCAACTCAAACAAAAGATTATTATGGAATTGCACACTTCTCCCTTAGGAGGGAACTCAATATTTTTAAAAACTTACCACAGGGTTAAGAAGAACTCTTTTGGGATGGCCTTAAATTGGATATTAAAAAGTTTGTGGTGTAAACTTTGGTTTACCAAGAAAATAAAGTTGAAACAATTAATACCTTAGGTCTATTAAAACCTTTATCCATTCCAAGCCAACATTGGGAGGAGGTTTCAATGGATTTTATCACAGGTTTACCGAAGTCCAAAGGAGGGAGTGTCACCATGGTGGTAGTTGACATACTCACCAGGTATGCACACTTGTGTGCATTATCACATCCATTTGAATCCAGTACAATTTCTACTGCATTTATGGAAAGAATTCGAAAGCTACATGGAAACCCAAAGATTATTGTAAATGATAGAGATCCGATTTTCACTCGAAATTTTTTGACAAAATTATTTTCTTGTGGCGATACTCAGTTAGCTCATAGCTCATCTTATCATCCTCAATCAGATGGGAAGAATGAGACAATAAACAAATGTTTGGAAGGATATCTTCATTGCCTTGCATCTGATAAACATACACAATGGGTGAAATGGTTACCTCTTGCTCAATGGTGGTATAAAACTTCCTTCCATACCGCAGCAAAAATGACCCCATTTATGGCACTTTATGGATATCATCGACCATCCATCACATCACATTTGAGAGAAAATTCTAAGGTTCAAACAATGGAACATCACATCGAGCATCAACAACAAGTTATCCAACTCTTAAAGGATAACCTCATGTTGGCGCATAATAGATATAAACAACAAGTAGATCAACATCGCAGTGAAAGAAGTTTTGATGTAGGTAACTGGGTATTCCTACAGCTACAACCATATAAACAAATGCCCCTCAAGCAAGATAAAAAGGATAATAAATTATCACCAAAGTATTATGGTCTCGACAAGGTGTTGTAAAATATTAGTACTATGGCATACAAATTGGAGCTTCCTTCAACTTCTTGAGTGCACCTAGTTTTCCATGTTTCATGTTTACAGAAGGTTATATGTGACAAGCTCCTAGTTCAAACAATATTGCCAAAACTTGAAGAGGAAGGAAAAATCATATTGGAATCGGAAACATTCACAGAAAAAAGAACTCAAAAGTTATGAAATCAATCAATTTCAGAGTATCTCATCAAGTGGAAGAACTTATTCGCTGAATATTTCTCATGGGAGGATGAGAATTTTATATAGAAGCATCCAAAACTACTGGAGTGTTGAGGACAACGCTTTTCGACCTCAACGCTTTTCGAAAGGAGAGGGGCATGTTAGGTCCCTATAATAGTAGTGATTCCCCCATTACTATTATCATTATATCCCTTATTGTTATTATTGCGCCCCTATTGTCCCCATATTGTTATTAGTGTGCCCCATAGAAACCCACTATTGTTATTGTTGTGCCCTTATGTGATTACTGTTATGTTGGCTTGATTATATTATGACTCCTTAGACTGATATATATAGAAGGGACATTTAGTCATCTGTATCATCCAAGAATTGTTCATTTGTGTAATGTAGAGGAGGTTGCCCCCTCGAAGAGGCTGAATTGTAAGGCATTGATCTATCTTCTCTATATTTTTGTGAGCTGGTTTCATAGCATGTTAATCCTAACCCAGTGTATAAGTGTGGTTTGAGAAAATAAGTGCATGGAGAGTCTTGGTTGGTGTAGTTAGAGATAGGTACTAAGAAAATATTTCATGATTGGGTGAGAGCTTGAGCATTTGAGATGAAAGATATGTCTACATCAATGCATCTAAATGTGCTTCCATTGGGATCATACAATATAATTTTGATTATGGATAGGTTGTACCTTCACGGGACCAAGGTAGATTGTTATTAGAAGGTTATTGAGTGTTTGGATGATGATGGTGAGAAGAATATCTTGTAGGGAAAGAAGAAGGCCACATTAGTAAGAATGGTTACAACTATTTAGGAAAAGCACATTTAGAGGAAAGGGTATATATTGTTCGTAGTGCATATTTCCAGTGAAAACATTAAGAAATTTGAGGATGAAAAAGTCTTGAATAGGTATCTAGTTTTGCAGTAGTTCTAGATGTCCTTCTATAAAATATTTCAAAGTTTCCTCTTCACAAGGAAGTGGATTTCTCTATTGAGTTGGTAGTAGGAGAAAGACCAACATCAAAGGCACCTTACAAGATGAGTACTCTAGAGTTAGTTGAAATGAAGTTGTAGTTGAAGGAAATGCTTGAAAAGGGATACATAAGGCCAGGCATATCACCTTGGGGTGAGCTCATGTTGTTTGTGAAGAAGAAGGACAACAATCTCAATTTATGAATTAATTTGAAGTAGTTGAACAAGGTAATGATCAAGAATAGATATTTGTTAATGAGGATTGATGATTTGTTAGATTATTTGAAAGGAGTAGTGTTCTTGAAGATTGATTTGATATCATGATATCATTAGTTATGTGTCAAATAAGAGGACATTTACAATAACACATTCCTTACAAAGTAAGGTAATTATGAGTTTTTTGTGGTTCCTTTTGGTTTGGTTAATGCTCCAACAGCTTTCACGTGTTTGATGAATAATGTGTTTTGTCCTTATCTCGATAAGCTTGTGAAAGTATTCATTGATGATATTGATATATTCTAAGAATGAGGAAGAGAATGAAGAATACCAAGCAGAAATATTGAGTCCATTGAGACAACATCAGTTGTATGCCAAGCTTAGTAAGTGTAGTTTTTTTCAGACAATGGTTCATTACATGGGACATGTTGTTTCCAAGGAAGGCATAGTAGTGGATCTGGAAAAAATCAGAGCTATCATGGAATGGGAAACTTCTAAGACTATGGATGAGGTGAGATCATTCTTTGTGTTAGTAGGTTATTGCAAGAGGTTCATCAGGAAATTATCTCAAATTACCTATCATATTACATATTTGTATATGAAAGGAAAGACTTTTGAATGGATATAGGAACATGTAACCGATTTTGAGTAGTTGAAGGAGTTTCTTACAAACACTCTAGTTTTAAAGATTACATATCCAAATAAAAAGTTCATGGTGTGTACATATGCTTACAAGAGAGGGCTTGGTGGAGTCTCGATGCAATAGGGTTAGATGGTATGGTCAGATTCAAGGAAATTGAATTAGCATAAGTAGAATTATGTGACTTATGGTCTTGAGCTCACATAGATCATTCATGCAATGAAGATATGGAGGCACTATCTTCTCCGAAGGAGGTTTGTGTTTATGAGTGATCACAATGGGTTGATATATTTGTTTGACCAACCTAATAAGAATTATAAGCAAGCTATATGGTTGGATACTCTCAATGAGTTTGACTTCAACATAAATTATATTAAGGGTAAGGAGAAGAATGTTGCAGATGTTCTTAGCAAAAAAGTGCAGATAAATCAGATTACAACTATGAGTTCATATGGGATAGATTTACATGAGTGAATCTTTCTTTCCAAAAATTAGAATCATAGGTATGTTGAGGGAAATGTTCCCCTAGGGCTTTTGGGTTGAAACCCTAGCAGACTGAAAGTTGTCTATATAGAGAAACACACATTCACACAGCCATTATGCCGTTATAAGAAAAGTTTATGGTAAGAGGGGGCATACCTTAGGTCCTACATCTGAGAAGGTCCTTTAGGGTCCACACCCTTCTTCAAGTTCCTTTTTCTCCTTTGTCTGACAAAACAACCAATTCCAAAGAACACAATAGTATATGGACAAAAACTTATAAAGAAACAATCTTCATGTTATAAAGAAAGGTAGTTAGTTATGAAATTTAAACAACCATTCACATATGAATTCCAACATGAATATCATAAACATAAAGAAGGTTTATATTAGGAACCAAGACGTGTTTCTTTTATTATAGACAAATAAAATGCATAAAAGGGATAATTTCACCTGAGTCACCTTTCGCAGGCTCCAAGCAAATCTTCCTTCCGGATCCTTCCAGCCTCAAGCCTTTAGCAAACTCCTTCCATGACTTACTCCATGATGTCGTAAGTAGTGGATGAACATCAACGCACAAGGAAACAAGGGTTTCCTGTACAAATGGGGGAACTGCAGAAGGAATAAGGGTCTTTAGACCTGGTCAGGGGAAAAATCTCAGTATAATAACCTTTCTCTCTCTTCTCTCCTCCCTTAAGCCTTCCCTTTGAGGTATTTTTATACCTCTCCCAAAGTAGTTTTTTAGTTGGGAGTTGGTTGGGAACAGATGGGCCACGGGCACTAACAGGTGATCAGCAGGTAAAACCCACGATCTCCGCCCAAAATTAAGGAGTTTTATATTTTTTTAAGTGCTTTAATACATATGCACAAGTTCGGTATATGCCTACCAACGTATACACACGTTTAACTCAAGGCAATGTCGTGTATAAGGGATAAAACACTGTTTCTTAAATTTTGGACCAGGTCTGGAAGGAGAGATTTTCCTAGGCCACGAGTGCAGCATCACAAACCATAAGAGTGAGGTTTGGAGATATAACAGATGCCCCCTAATATATGAGGGGTACATGATGGCCGAAATGTATTAAGCAAGTACATGGAAAGGAAATCTGCCAAAAACCGAGGAGGACTTCACCAGAATTCAGCTGCCAAGCCACAAAAGGAGATCAGAAAGAAACATTGTCTGAGGCAGGCATACCCATGCTCAGAGAAAACAAAGCATGTCCTCATATCAAGTACAAGCGGATCCACTAAGTATAGAAGTATAAATGACTGGAAAATACATAATGGATCATTTGATCATGATCGAACAAGTACATGTCTGAATATCACATATAAGACTGTCAGTGGTGCTAAAAAATACAACGGATCACTGATATCAAAGACTGATCCCAAAAGGTATCGACTGAACATGATGGAAAAGGATGGTACTACACTGCAAACTCAGGTGCCAGCATATAGAATGTCGCCATGACTGACTACAACATATAAGGTGGAGTGGTATCAACTAGCAGCAACAGGAGCAACTGTCAAGTGAACCAATGAATGTTGATACAACCTAAGGTCTTCACCGACTGCCGTGGTACATTACTACACCATGGGAATAAATGATCTGAAGTCGACCATGTGAGAAATTGTTTGATTACCGGTGATTGATGTATACCATTAACAAGCGCGAGACTACTCACCGATAATGATAATGAGCGTCAAGGTACCCAGTACAATCCAGCAAGTGTGAATAGATGAGTTGGAGTTGAACACCTGTAAGAATCTATCGATCAGGAGACAATGATGGTTTCCCACTATCGATAGTGAAGGATCTGCCACTAAAGATTGAAAACCCCAAGGTACTACCAAATGTACTCTAGATCTTTGCCCCAGAGCAATGAGTCGGAGTTGATAGGGAAAGATCCACTCGAAGGAAGGCATTAAGGCATCCTTCATCAATCGAGCACGAGTGTAACCTGTAGGCCAATAATGTGGAAGGAATCGGATGAAAGAGATGTAGTAACCAAATCTAAGTACGTTTCCGGTGTACACAAGATGTGGCTAGCGCACGACAAAAACCCTCTGAACCAACCAATAATGAAAGTTAACACAGAGGTGAGGTATCCACTGTGTGATAATGTAAGCTCATGTTGAACACAAGGGAAACCAATCAGTCAAAGACCCATGATACTAATCGATGTTGAGCACAAGGTGACCTATCAATAATGAAAATAGGGCCAGGGTGCAGCTCTAGGCCTGTCCTCAGAGCAAGATGTCATCATCGATAAGGACAAGACTCGCCAGCAAGAAGTCAATGGAGAACTCCTCAAATTGGCATGAGTAAAGGACCAATATAAATGATGTGATAATAGACATGACACTAAAAACCAGGGATGGCTGACTAAAAAATCAGTCAAGAGACACCGCAGAGAGGCTGACTCAGGCTAAGTTCCCTTGAACAAAAGCACGACTCAATGTGACTATGTGGCAGCATATGATGACTCTGTATAAGTTCGTCATGTAGGAGGCACGAACGAACCCTCCATATGATTGGAAGAGATAACCAATCGAGGGAGAAATGACTCAATAACAAGGTTGAGGCGTACCTATGTCAAACTAAATCCCGCCCAAAATGGAGGAGTCATTGTTTTGAGTGATTCGTTCAAGGGTGACATGACTGACTCTAGCTGCCAACAATAAATGGAAATACTGTCTCGTTCCCCCTCTTTTTTGGAATATTTATTTTTTTGTCTTTTTCTGTTAAGCTTGAAAAATAAATAAAAGAATGCTATGGTATAGTGGAAAGAACGAGTGTCGGTGAAACAGATGATCTAGTTCCTCGGAATGGAACATTCCTATGCTCAATGTAGGGAGGTGAAAACTAGTTAGTGACACTCAAAGGTGCGTTCCTTCCATGGGTCAAGGTGTGTCAAGATGCATAACTCAAAGGTATGCAAAGTTGATTTTGCAGTTGTCATGGCCAAAATTTGGCTTAAACACGAGTCCAAGTGAAGCCAGCTCTAGACCAAAAAGTGCAAGTGATCAACATGCAATGCAGTAGTACAACTCAACACAAAGGAGCCTCTAGGCTATAAGGCCAGAACAAAGCGAAGAAGCTAAAAGGAATGAGTCTTCGACGCATAAGTCATGGCGGCACTATAGAGGACTCCCGAGCCCACTCAAATCAGAGCAACATGGGCAACAAATGTCAGTGAGGTGCTAACTACGATGTCCATGTAAAGGATGGCTCTACCATTGTGTCATGATTTCAAGAATCAGCGAGTGAAGATGGCTTACGAATCATAACATGATGGGGTCGGCCCTATGGCAGATGTATCGGTGAATGAAGGCTAGTATGCACAATGCAATGGAAAAATGGTGTCACTAACCTGTATACCAGTGAGAAAATGATACGTGCCATGATGGGTCAACAGTCATGGAACTATCTCGAAATTGTCACAAAAATGTCCAAAATGTCCTAAAAAAGAAACCATTCTCGACATTCTAAGCTCCCAAGTTAAAAGTCATATAAGGCCAAACAAAATAAAATTTTGAAAAAATTTTGCATTTCCAAAACTTATAAAAGGAATTTTGGACTCACCATTTTTACCATTTGAGTTTGAGAGCAACGATTTCGAGCAAAAGGAACAAACTTTCCGTATACCAAATTTGACCGTTCAAATTCTTCAAAAACCTCCAGGTAACTCTTAAACTTAGCTTGCAATTAATTGTGACTAGTTTTAAGATTTTTAGCTAATGTTTTGCCATCTAATTTTTTTTCCCAAAATTTCTCCGCAGCGTATATGCGGGTTGGTAATATGAAACCCGCATACATGCGGGCCCTATACACGACTGTGTGCATAGGGACACACGTATATGCCACGAACCAATTTTAAACAAAAACTAACGGTTGAAAATCATTTTTTTCTCGGAATGCGGTCACTTGGTGTGAAAGAGAGCACGCAGCGGTGGATAATGAAGTCATGAATGATCCTGTAGCTTTGGATGCCCTATGGGGATGCGGTTTTCTTAAATTCTTCAAACTGGCGAATATGAAAGCAAACACACGTCTGCTTGAGATGCTCAATGATTATTGGGACGACGAGGAGGAAGCCTTTATGATTGACCAGATGCCACTCATGTTAGAAGTGGAGGATATCTATTTCATCACGGGCCTTTCCCGAAGGGGAGAGGTAGTACATTTTGGGGCACAACACGGAGCAAGCTCACAATAGAGGACTACGTACAAATCTATTTCCTAACACATCCGAAGAAGCTTGGGAGCCACATTTCTATCACACATGTGGCGAGTTTATCACTGAGGATAATCTTATTCACCATAGCTCGAGTGAACGGATCATCCTCTCTGCATCAGGCATCACGGCTAACCATGAGCGTGGAAGTTGACTGTCTCACTACTGTGTTCGACTGGTGTACTCCACTTCTGGCCAACATGAAGAGCTAGCTCACTTCTATTAAGAGGGGAAAGAACAAAAACTTTGGATATGGGACTATCCTGTGTACTTTCTTTTTCGAGAAGATTCCTGCACTTTCCCCAGGGTAGCAGTTTCCATCAGCACCCCGCGAGATCCAGGCATGGGCTCGTGGGCTGATCTGATGAAACATCTGGGGGTGGGGAGGTCCCAAGGACTGCCTTTAACGATGACTTCTTTACCTCGTGGGATCAGTAAATAATCGCCATAGATGACTACCCCTATGCTGGGCTGGATTTCTGAGAGATCCTGATCTAGCATTATCACCAAACACAGCATGGGGCGAGATTGGTAAGAATTTTTGATTTTATGATTTTTTGGATTTTTCAAATATAATGATGCATTTTGAAAAATATTTTTGATGGGATTCAAATGACTAATATGATGATCATGTTTCAGATATTAGGCCGGTATGACCAAATGGGTTCCCGCAGCATGCACGGCGTGGCGAAGGAGCTGAAGAGACTACTGCTGATATAGAACGAACTCTAAATAAAGTCCAACGACACTTGACGAGACTAAGCTATCGAGTACCGATGGTTGCCATAGAAGATCTTCCTGAGGATATGCAGTGTCATGTGGTTGGCATGCCACGTGACTGGGTTCGCACTTTTCGGCGTGTGGCCAATGTGATAGTTACCTACTTGGCCGCTTATCTTGAGCTAGGGAATTAGATATGCCGGACATGATTATGGGCATTTGTGTCCCGATTTTGTATATTTTTGGAAAACATATGTACACTCGACATGCTTTATGATATCTATATATATATATATATACAGTTTGAATTTTTGATGCTTGATTTTATTGTGATGAATGATTGATGTGCCAGTCTAATGCTTGATTAGCCATAGAATCAGCTAACTAATTATGAGATCTTGGAATGTGCAAATAATTAATATAAATAAATGATCTTTGCAAAAACCTCACCCTTAAATATTGGAAATATAGACATGGATCCCTTACCCGATAAATGTTGTTTAATTGTGACACTATCAATTGAGAATCAAGATAAACTACCAACAAGTCGATCTCATGAGAAATTGCCTCGAATAATAAATTAATAACGAAGGTATACTCAGCCATATTATTTGAAGCAAGACCAACGCATACACCTTTTGATACCATCAATTGACCAGTTGGATAATAGAGTACCCATGCTGCAGAAGCGAGATTCCGAGTGTGTCGACTAGCACCATCGGCGAACCGAAAGTAGACCAAGTCATCCATAACACCTGCCACAACAGACCAAAAAGTGTTGATATCATAAAATCTCGATGATATATGTACAAATATACATAATGTACAAAGAAGCATTGCCTAACTCCTACTTAAGCAAAGTAATTCTTTAGGTAGAGCCCGTTTCGGGGCTCCGCCAGTTTGTTTCCCTCAAAATCGATTAACTCATACGACCCTTTTTCTAAAACTCGTTTAATAATGACAGGACTGTACCACATAGGCTTAAACTTGCCTGCCCCCAAGGTGTCTTTATCTTGGTCATAGACCAAGAGAAGGTCACCTTCAGAAAAGGCTCAAGGACGGACAAATTTATCATACTGCATTTTAACCTTTTTTTATGAGCCTCATTCATTGTGGTGGCATCTCGACGCTGCTCATCGAGATGTTCCAAGTGAAGGAGGCGCTCTTTAAGACTCGAAGTCTCTGGAAGGAGTTCAACAACTAACTTAAGATATGGAATTTCACATTCAACCGGAAAGATAGATTCCATCCCGTAAACCAACTAAAAAGGTGTAAAACCAGTAGCAGTATTGACGGAGGTCCGATATGCCCAAAGAGCCGAATACAACATAATGTGCCAATTGGACCGATTTTTGTCGATTGTCTATTGGAGGACCATCTTAAGAGTTTTATTAACTGCATCAACTTGTCCATTGGCCTAAGGATAATAAGGAGACGAATGCTCCTGTCGAAAACCCAATTTGAGAGCCAATTCAGACATCAGTTGATTCTGGAAATGACTGCCATGATCAGTGACAATCTCTCTCAGGATACCGAATCTTGAGATAACCTGATTGAAAAGGAACAATGCTGCCATGTAACTATTATTTTTAGAATTTGGCATGGCCTCGGCCCACTTCGTAAAGTAGTCTACAGCCACGATAATGTACCTGTGATTCGCCACTAAAGGCGGATTACAAGTTGTAAAATCAATACACCACTTAGTAAAAGGACCGATGGTGATAATGGGAAAAAGAGGAGCTGGATGAGCATGCATCTTGCGAGTGAAGATTTGAGAGGGGTGACATCGTTTGACTGCTTCCCCACAGTCTTTAAAAAGTGAAGGCCAAAAATAGTCGGCACGTAATATGCGTTGGACTGTACCAAGCCCTGATAGATGACCACCACAAGCTCCATTGAGTCATTTACCACTGACTCTACTTCCTCTAAGTTTAACCAGTGCCGAGGGATTGAATCAACCCCTCGACAGTATAAGGTATCACCAATGATAACATAATTTTTAGCCAGGTGACATAATTTTCGATGCTCATCCTTGGAGAAAGTAGAGGGAAACTTCGAAGTCTGGAGATAGAAAATGATATCTCCATACCAAGGGTCAAGTGAAAAGATGAGGAATAAATGTTCGTCAGGAAAACTTTCCTCATAAATAGTATCCTCTCCACAAGGTAGCTCAGAAATTAGCTCAGCGAAAACCATGGATTTCTTAGACTTGGCAGACAAGAACTCGAGATCAAATTCTTGCAAGATGACTATCCATCTATTATATTTGCCCCCAATCCATCGCCTACCGAGGACAAATTGAAATGGATTGACTGCCGCTAAGACAAATTTTTTGCGTAGTAGGATATAATGACAGAGCCGCTGGACAGCATGGACAGCTGCCAAGGCCAACTTCTGAACTGGAGAATAGCAAAGTTCAGGACCTATTAAGCCTCAGCTCAAATAATAAATCACATGCTCAATGAGAGCATCGTCCTCCTGAACGAGAACCATACCAATGGTTGATTCTGTTGCAGTGAGATATAAAAGGAAGTCTCTCCCATAATCCGGTGGACTCAAAAGTGGGACGGAGACTAGTGCCTTTTTGCATCAAACAATCGTTACCCAAAGTCATCCCAAACAAATGGAACTCCTTTCTGTAGCAAACACATAAACCCTTTAATGATCTCAGCATAGTTCGCTATAAACCATCTTAATAAATTAGCCTTCCCTTGAAGACTTTGAAGTTGTCGAATTGAGGACGGGGGAGGCAACTGAACTATTGCCTCAACCTTGAAGGGATCAACCCGAATCCCTTCATTTGACACAATTAACCCTAACACCCGACCGGACGTAACCGCAAAAACTCACTTGTTGGGATTCAACCGGATTTTATAAAAACGACCTCACTCGAAAACCATTTGAAGATGACTAGGGTGATCAGTTCTCTTTCGAGAACGAATAGCGAGATCATTCAAGTATGCTTTGATGACATGTTTGATGTCATGGAAAGCATATGACATGGCCCGCTGAAAAGTGGCTCCAACATTTTTAAGACCAAAAGGCATCTTTCTATATGCAAAGGTACCCGTGGGACATATAAATGTTGTCTTATGTTGATCTTCAGGATGGATAGAAATTTGATTCGAACCGGAAAAACCATCCATGAAGGAAAAAATCTCATTACCCACACACTCGTTGATAATCTGATCAATGAATGGCGTGGGGTAATTATCTTTCGGACAAGCCTTGTTTAGGTCCCTAAAATCGATGCATACTCGGATTGTTCCTTTCTTTTTATCCACAGGGAGTGGATTTGAAACCCAATCAGTAAGAGGAACAGGGTATATGAAACTCGCCTTTAGTAGGTTCTCCACTTTAGCTTTGATAGTTGTTGCCTTCCTACGGTTAACCGGCCAAAGCCTTTGACGAACTGGTTTTGCATTGTCATACTTCTTGATCTCATGTTGAACTATAGATGGGTCAATGCCAGGCATTTCTTCATAAGACCAAGCAAATACATCTCTAAATTCCTTGAATAGGTCGGTATATATTTGAATTTCTTCAGGGGAACACTAAATTCCGATGAAGAGATTCTCAATCATGTTAGGGTCCCTAGAGATGTTTATAAGTATTTTTTTTGAAATCAACGACATATTACCTTCGGCACGAACGTGTGCTGGAGACAAAGGATTTGACACCGTACAAACATCACTAGTACAGAGCTCAGAGAATCTAGATTCTACCTCCTGCAATGCAGAAAGAAAGTATGAATGATGGTGTAAATCTTCCCAAGGTCGATCTATACCCATCATTGCTTTGAGGATTGCTTCTTCAGAAGGTAAAACTGAATCTAAGCAGTCCAAGGTAGAGGTAGAATCAAGGCTCCAAGCCGGGGCCACATCGCCATCTAACTCCTCTTCGGAAAAAGGAGTAGAATGGTCTTCTGCAGAGTTGACAATCGACTGATATCTAAGCTCAACTAAAGATATAAGGAATTCCATTCCATTCACTTGTCCCTCAACTAATGTCGTTGTAGGTGAAGGCAAAGTCCAAAGGTATGAAAAATAACGAGTTTCGAAGAACTCTTCTCGAGGAGACTCCTTAGATGATGAAACGACATTGATTTTAGTGAAAGGAGAGGGAAGATCAAAGGTACCCATCAACGAGTAGAGCAAGAGCTTGCTTGAGGATCGACTGGACAATAATCCAATTGATCAACCTTAACGATTTTCCCCTCCTGAGGAAAGCAAATGACATGAAACAGAGTCGAAACAATGGCATCCATTTCATATACCCAGTTCCTTCCTAAGAGGAGATTATAGTCTAGGTTAGCATCTACAACTTCTACTTCAATATCAATGACCTTGCCCCCAACACATATAGGAAAGGCTGAGATAATCCCATCCAGCTTATGAGAATGACCATCGAATGCAATCAAGACGGTAGGTGAAGGAACAACCGAAGGAAATCCAATAGCCTTCCATCATGACATCATCATGATGCACGTGGAAGCTCCTTCATCAATAACGGTATGAAAAATGTTAATTTTCCGGTATGTAGACTTTATTTGGAAAGCCATATGATGAGGGAGTTGCTTTTTGACATTTAACATGTCGAAAGTGAGCACTAAAGAGTTAGTTGGATCGACTGGCCCAATCGCGGAAAGTAAAGCACTTCGCTGAGCCAAACACGACTGGAGAACCTCTAAAGTGGACATGGCACACGAACTCTAAGCCATATCCTCAACAATGGAGTAATTCTGAGTGGCCCTAGCATTAGGATTAATAGTCGCACATTTAGCGAAACCTTTTGGTATCTGTGGTATAGTCTCAAGAGGGGTCACTCAATATGAAGGTCGATATTTCCGGGAACAGTCTTGTCCTTGGAAGTTTCGGCTTCACCATAATCACATGACCGACTAGCCACATGGATGCTAGAACCCACCATGAAAACATTTGATGATTTTTCCCCTTCCTGGTTGCCCCCTGCGGAGGTTCCATGGTTTGAACTCGCGCCAGCAAGAAGTTGTTGCCCTTGGGGAAAAGAGTTGGTTAACACAGCTTGAGAACTACAAGTCCATAGCTGCCCTAACAAGCACTGAGCATCTTCAATCTTAGGGAAAAGATGAGTTAAATTTTCTCCATTGCACAAATTGCATGGAAACTTAACTTTCATTTTAGACTCATTTCTACCACCACCAGCATTATTGTCGGATTTATTTGTGTCAGCCTTCCCATCCTGGTAACTTTTCTTACCTCGTCCTTTATTTTTCCTGTTGGAATTTTGATTTCCTTTGGGGTTATCAGATTGGACATCATTAATCAAAGAGGTTTGGGAAGCCAGAGGGTTAGAAGATGTGACTTGGTTGTTAGAAGCAGTTTGTAAAGACAACTGTTGCAATTGGTTCAACAATTTCACTGCATTCGTGTCTACCAACCCAACAATACCATCCGCGTGGGGACCTGGCTTCGACTTAGCTATGTCAACCTTAGACCCAGGAGCATCTGGCAAGTATTTTTATAGGATCCTTGACTGAGAGTAGATCAATTCTAATTGTTGGGCCCTAAAAATGGCTTGCTCCTCAGAATAGACTCCACATATGGAGGCATCCTTGGAGATCTCAGGTTGTAAAGATTTCAAAAACCATTAGAGACAGTACTCCGGAGGGATTTCAGCTTTAATGAGCCTCTTTCTCCATCTCCATTCCTGAACATGGTCAGAAATGTGAGTTGCCTTATCCTAATGAAAAGTGGCCAATAGTTTAGTTCCAACATCATAATGGACAAGAAACTCAAAATGATTTAAGAAAATATTGGCTAAGTCACCGAAAGATATAAAGTTTCCCCCTGGCAACTCTATATACCATTTAGCCACATTACAAATCAATGTGCATTGAAAAAGTCTCAACCAAATAGAGTCATCGAGGAGGGAGTTAGATGAGCACCACAAATGCAATGTGGTTACATGGTCACCTCAGTCCTCACCGCTCTTCCCTTCGAATTGTGGAATGTCCGAAGGGTGTTTGGTTGGGACCAGAGGCCAGGCCAAATTGTACTTGATTGGATCATTTGTTTACTTAGTGAGATCTAACAAGTTCAATGTTGCTAGAAACGAAAGCCTAGGAGGACCTTGGGGATTCCACCTAGACTGGGCGGAACTCCTAAAGCTCTGAAAAGATTGACCTAGATTTTGAAAAGCACGAGGCTGCCCAAAGTAACTAGCAGAACTCGCTGAACCAAAAGGTAAGCCTTGTGATCCAACAAAATTCAGAGTTTGACCAACTCCGGCCGCAAAACCTCCAAAACCAACAAAGTTTCCTCCTAAAGGATTATAAGTAGTTGATAACCCCTAATACGAATTCCAAGCCGAAGCTAAGGGAGGAATAATTTGAGATGAACTAACTATGGCGTACGGCCTATCCCCTTGTTGGCCGAAAAACAGATTCCCAGTTCCCGCGCCACTAACCCCAGGGTTACTCCAACCTTGGAAAGGATTGCTGCTTTATCCTATAGAAGAAAAATGCATGGATCCTATCGTCAAGTTAGAATGTGGTATATGACCACCTCCGAAAGGAAAACCCTAGAATGAAGCCGATCCACTCATCATGGACGTGGCAGCACCAAACGGAACTGAAGGAATACCATGTGAATGGGTGCCAAATGGGAAGAATCCACAACCAAAAGCATTGGTTTGGGGATTTCCACTCATGGACTGAATGGAGGTAGACCCAACTAAAGACGTGCTAGCAAAAGATCCAAAAAAAGAAGAAAAAGAGATGGAAATCATTCCTCCCCCTTGTACCGATGTTGGAGTCTGCATAGTTGTAGCACTTGTAGTAGAAGCCATGATTCTAGTAGTGGAAATTGATGGTAAGTGCTTAGTGTAATCTGGACATGACAGTATATGCATAGGAGTCCCAACGTACTGTAATACGGCTGGATGACTAGACGGTAGGGGAAAATTCGGAGCCGCTAATGACTCAGAGAGTTCTTCTACCTCTATGTTATTCTCCACTTGTAAGCGAACTCGAGAAAGAAATGGAGTGTTTCTCTCTTGTTCCACGGAAGTGCCAGGCCTTGCTTGAATACTAATGCCCCCGAGAGGAGGATCAATCAACGATGCATCAACTACTGTGGGACGAAACCCACCAGCAGTACTACCTCTGCGCCTTCTAGGAGAAGGCTCTAAACTTGGTGGAGAAAGACCACAAAGTCTTCGAGACCATCTAGGTGATCGATCAGGCACTTGGAATTTCTTGTTAAGATCTAAATAAAGACTCAAAATATTGAAAGCTAGGCCAACTAAGAGCACAAAGAACACACTATAAAGTCCCTAAAGAGAACAGCCAGTAAAACAACTTCCAAGTATTTCCACTCCGGGTAATTAGGACCGGACACCAAAATACGAGAAAGTCAATTAAGGGGCCTTCCGAAGATAGTCTGGGATGATGAGGGCCTAGTCCTATCAGCGAAGGTAATAGAGGAAGTTACGCTGACCTCCTAACAACAACCTGCGCCAATCCAAGCCCCCAAGCTTTGCAAGGGTGCCCTCCAGTAGTACTACCGAGACTAATGATACATCGACCTTAGGTGCCACGGGATTCCCCTCTCTATCCACCTGTGTAGATCCCTAGGAGTAGCAACTATGGATACCAACTCATCGCAAAAGCCAGGTAAAACAGTCGTGAGGTAAGTTTGGACAAGTAGGATTTTCACTCGCTATTCACACTCCTACGTTTGACGTTTAAATCGATTTGGAGAGTTAACTCTCCACTCACCTAATCCAAGGCCCTAAAATCCTAAAACTTGTTGGTGTATCTAACTTAAAAAAAAATTAGTGATTTTTGGTTAGCGCTTGATTTTAAAATAGGATGTTCTTTAAGTCACGAGATAATAAAAGTGAAACTAGTGGTGTTTTTGACGCAAAAGAAATTAATAAAAACCTAACTACATGCACATGCACTTGTTTTCGTTTTTCGATGAAGAGAAATTTCTACAGGGTTCAAAGGAACTTCTAATAAAACAAAATTTTATTTTCTTTTCGTTAACTCATGCTTCACACTCACAAAAGTTAACAAAGCTATGTATGCCTAAAAAGATATCCAAATCTATCCTAATGCAACAAATATACGATGATGCAAGATTCAAAACAACTCTAAAAACAAGAAATGAAAGTTGCTTGCTTATCAATTTTTATTTTGCCACTTAAAATGTCTAGATGGAATATGAGATGCTACAATTCATTTTGTCTAAACACTAAAAACAAGTTTCAAGACAAACATAAAGCACTTTCATTCACTAAAAGGAAACCAAATGAAAACCAAGTTCAAGAAAGCAAAACAAAGTTTTTCAAAAAGTTTTCTTCAAAGCAACAACAAAAGAGTCTTTTCAAAAATGCGCTCAACAAGACGGAAACTTTGTGATTGAAGAATAGGCAACGAACACTTTTGCAAGTTGACACGAGACAGTGGATGACAACTCAACAAACATAAATGTGTTTAAATATGCTCTTAACAATCAAAAATAGCAATGAAAGCCTTGGAAACAAAGACCAGAAAGATTAGAAAGACAAATTTCAAGGAAGTATCAATCAACAACATTCGTGAAAGAGAGAAGTGGATGGTCACAAGAAGCGGTTTTGTCAAGCAAACAAAAAATCACCAAAAGAAAGATTTAACACAAAGATTGAGACCAATTTTTCTTCCATGGTGAATGAGAGAAGCCAAGATTCCAACAAGAAATCTTCCGTGCTTTTGCAAAAAATGGTGACGCTTGCAACAACAAAAACAAGACCAATACCCCTTACAATGAGAGAAAATTTGGAACAAGATGCTTGTTGTAAAACAAACAACTGATACTGGAAAATGACTATTTCAGACTAAATCAAACCACTAGACAGACCTTCAGAGGCAAAGAGATTTACAAATCTTGAAAATTGCAAGATATACGCGAATGTACTTATGTACAGATTATGTGTATACGTCACTGATCCTAAGGAAACCTGCGTATACGCGGGTTAACTTCAGGAAACGTGCGTATATACGCTTCTGTAATGAAGAAAAGCAACGTATATAAAAGATTTCAAGATAAATAAAAAACAAACTGAAGAAACTTGCAAAACTTAGAAATCAAGAACAAACTAGACAGCAACAGCAAGCAAAGAGGCAACTCAGCCCTAATTGACTTGAAATCACCCAAACTAGGAACAACAAGAGTGTTGTTCCCAGTGGAGTCACTAATTCTATTGAGGGAAATGTTCCCCTAGGGCTTTTGGGTTGAAACCCTAGCAGACTAAAAGTTGTCTATATAGAGAAACACACATTCACACAGCCATTATGCTATTATAAGCAAATTCTATAGTAAGAGAGGGCGTACCTTAGGTCCTACGTCTGAGAAGGTCCTTTAGGGTCCAAACCCTTCTTCAAGTTCCTTTTGCTCCTTTGTCCTGCAAAACAACCAATTCCAAAGAACACAACAGTATATGGACAAAAAATTATAAAGAAACCATCTTCATGTTATAAAGAAAGGTAGTTAGTTATGAACTTTAAACAACCATTCACATATGAATTCGAACATGAATATCGTAAACATAGAGAAGGTTTATATCACGAACCAAGACGTGTTTCTTTTATTATAGACAAATAAAATGCATAAAAGGGATAATTTCACCTGAGTCACCATTCGCACACTGCAAGCAAAGCTTCCTTCTGGATCCGTCCAGCCTCAAGCCTTTAGCAAACTCCTTCCATGACTTACTCCATGATGTCATAAGTAGTGGATGAACATCAACAAACAAGGAAACAAGGGTTTCCTTTACAAATGGGGGAAGTGCAGAAGGCACAAGTGTCTTCAGAACTAGTCAGGGGAAAAATTTTAGTATAATAACCCTTCTCTCTCTTCTCTCCTCCCTTAGGCCTTCCCTTTGAGGTCTTTTTATACCTCTCCCAAAGTAGTTTTTTAGTTGGGAGTTGGTTGGGAACAGTTAGGCCACGGGCACTAACAGGTGATCAGCAGGTAAAACCCCTGATCTCCGCCAAAAATTAAGGAGTTTTATATTTTTTAAGTGTTTTGATACATATAAGCAGGTTGGGTATATGCCTACCCGCGTATACACGCATTTAACTGAGGGAAATGTCACGTATAAGGGATAAAACACTGTTTTTTAAAGTTTGGACCAGGTCTGGAAGGAGGGGTTGCCCTAGGCCATGAGTGCAGCATCACAAACCATAAGAGTGAGATTTGGTGCTATAAAAAGGCACCAATAGCTTAGGTATAGGTTACAAAAATAGGGTATAGGTCATAAAGTTTTCGATTACCATCTCATGGCATATGGTTTGGTGATATTTTAGGATAGGATCTATGCACTAGGCAACAATGAGATAAAAAAGTTTATGTTGAATGAATTTCATGTGAAGTCATATTCAAGTCACCTGAGATATCAAAATAATTTAACAGTGGGAAGAAGTTGTACGATTGGTTGAGTCTAAAGAAAGAGGTCATTGATTTCATCACAAGGTGTTTGGATTGTCAATAGGTAAAACTAGAGTGCAAGAATCGAGGTGTTTTATTATAACTGGTTTCAATTCTAGAGTGTAAATGGGAGTTCATTTCCATGAATTTAGTCATAGGTTTACGATGGACATCTAGAAAACATGATTCCATCGTGGTTGTTGTTCAAAGGTTAACAAAGGTGGCTCACTTCATTCCAGTGAATTCTACTAATTGAGCTACTGAGGTAGCTCAAGTCTTCACCAGGGAGATAGTGATATTGCACGATGTTCCCAAGAAGATTGTATCTGACGAAGATGTCGAGTTCACTCCTAGGATTTGGAAGTATTTTTTTGCAGGTCTAGGGGTATATTTAGATTTTATTACAATCCATCATCCGTAAATAAATGGGCAGATAGAGAGGGCCAAAAATACTCCATAGGATATGTTGAGGATGTATGTTATACAATAGTAGAGGAAGTGGGAAGGGTATCTCCTAGTGGTATAGTTTGAATAAAAACCTGGGTATCATGACTGATTGAGGATGAGTTCATTTGAGGCTATTTTTGGAAGGAGATGTAATATCCAATCAGCTAGAGTGATAAAATGAATAAGGTGTTGATTGGACTAGACATGTTCATAGAGATGGAATAGGAAATGAAAGTTATCAAGAAGAATCTAAAGGAAACACAGGATAGGAAAAAGAGTTGTGAAAATAATTACATAGAATTTAATAAGTTTCAGGTTGGGGAGCATGTGTACTTATGCATCAAGTCAAGAAGAGATCCTTGATGATTGGGTCATGTTGCAAGTTGGCATCTTAGTATTGCGGGCCTTTTGATATCCTTGAGATGATTGGACCAATGGCCTACAAACTTGCACTATCACTAACATTGAAAGTCGATGATGTTTTCCATGCTTCATTGCTTAAAAGATACGTGAAGAATGTTGACCATGTAATTTACTCGTCTATATTGTAGGTGGGACTAGAAGGAAAAATATAGCTAGAAGCTTAGTGCATATTATAGTCGAAGCATCTCATGCTCTGGAACTGAGAAATCGAGAAAGCTAGAGTGTAGCGAAAGCACTTTAGGCGCTATCAAGCTAGATGGGAGATGACTGATTAGATGAGAGCTTTATATCCTTCATTGTTCTCTAGTTGAGGAAAACAATTTTTGGTATATGTACATATCTATGTATGATTTTTATTGTAAACACCATAATGAGTGGTGTTATAAAGCTCCAATAAGTGGTATGATTGTAATATTTATCATGTTGGGCATGGTTTGGAGACATTTTTATTGTGAATATTGCATTGAGCTAAGTTATAAAGCTCCATACGTAGTATTTTTTGGTTCTCTACAATTTGTTGGTCATAGGTGTCATAGAACATTGACAATGGTGTTCCCCCAAGGGGGAGGGTTTTGTAAGAGCCCCATGTTAAAATTTCATGTAATAAAGTTAATAAAGGAAAAATAAGACCAAGTTCATGGGACGCATACTCCAAGTTAAATTTTGGGTATAAAGATCCTAGTGGGTGTCAATTTTTGTTTATTATGGCGAAGTAAATTGAAAAATGCATTGGAAAAGGAAAAGAGATGTTAATTGGAATTTATTTATGAAAATAAAGGAAAATAGGAGAAAAGTGAGATGAAGGGTCACATATTTTATTGAGAGGAAAATTCAAGGAAACTATAGGAAAGCTTTGAAAATAGAGGCACCAATGATAAAAAGGCTTCTAAGGATTAGGTCACAACTTTTATCAGTTCTTTTTTGGAGCTATCTCTATTCTCTCATACTTTTGCACACATAGAGAATTTTTGGAGCACTCTAGAATTGGAGAAAGGAAAGAAAAATAAGGACAAGGAAAGAAAAGCACAAACAAGGAAGGGTGGATTAAGAAACATCAATAGGAGGATTTTTCATGTAACAAATCACATGTCTAGTACACACATTTGTGTATTTGGGTAATTTTCTATCATTGGGATGGGTTTTGTCAGATTTGACACTTGTTTTAGCCTTTCCTTACCATTTATGGATAACCATGGTGTAATGGGATTATTCTGTTCTTGATGTTTCGATTGTTGGAAGTTTTTGGAAGTATGTGATATGGTCGTAGGAAAATTCCAAAGGGTTAGGGGTGAAGGAGGTTTAATCTCCACGAATCCCTCAACATATGGGTGGAGACAAGAAAATTCCTCAAGGTAATGGTGAAGAAACTTTGAGGCGTCCAAGCTTGTTTTAGGATTTGTGACATCTTGACTAGTTTTGGATAGATCACAGTAGCATAAGGGTGGAGGTGGTTTAATCTGTGAGAAGCCTTTGTTGTTTATGTCTTGAGATTACACATTCATGCTTGGAATATGGAATGAGGGTGATTGGCTGAAAGAAAGATTCAGTTCATCACAATCCATGATCAAGTGGTATGTGGAATTCCATGTCTTGCTTAGATTTTGCATCATTTAATAAGAGTTGTTAGCTGTTATAATTTATGAGCACTTATACTTTTTATTATGATGATTGTGTTGTCCTACTTAATAATCTCATTATCTGTTGGTTATAATCATGGATGGGTAACGTGCTCTAGCTATGCCTTATTCAATATTTGATAAGTATTTGATGGTTATTGAATACATGGGACAACAAGTATTATTACAACTATTATGATAGGTCATTATACCTTTTTGTTAATTCTCACATAAATTTCAGAGTCATATCATCATATATACATTCATGACCTGTAGTTTATATGTTCAGCATATGTTTGATGGAATAAATATGATGGTTCAACCTATTTTTAACAAATTCTTATTCAATTTTTAAGTTATTAGCATCTTTTTTAATTCATTTATCATCCACAAAAGTTACAGGAAGTTCTTGGCAGTGGTCTGGAGGCTCGCCTGGAATTATCGCTTAGATTTCTAGACAACGCCGTCTTAACTAGAACTTTTTGCCTATAACCGCATGAAGGAAGTGGCATGCATGTGGTTAGAGCCCTATAACTGCTCCCTTGTAGGCTTGTGCATGTTATTGGGGGTGAAGTCAGAAAAAAGTAGCTTCAACTTGGGGTTTGGTCACCTTTGGTGGTTTCTTGGACCCTAAGTGTCTTGTAAGCCTTGATGGATGTTTGTGAGTTGTAAGAGTCAGCCCCACTTCCATAAGTGAAGATTGGATGTTGGTTCATGTCATTGTAACTCTTCATCTCATGTTTACCCTCAGAGACTAGTGAAATTGGGTAAATGTAGGGTGAGGGTGTTACACATTATCTTAATTTTATCCAAATAATACCACACACTTACATTTTCTCCTCTATAAACACCATTTCCTATTCAATAACTATAGCTAGGCATGGAGACCATATCTAGTGGTGTAAGCCATCGACATTGTAATATTATTCCTACATGAATAATAAGTAGTAGCAACGAGCAAACTCAAAACCTTCCTTCCTCATTTAAAACCAAAACCTATGAAAGTATCTATAGTATAGGTATAATTTCTTCATTCACTTTCCAAAGTTAATAGAGAGGGTTTTCAATTATCTATTTTCTTATGCAACATCTTGGTTGGAATTTATTTTTTAATATTACAAAATCAAATTGACCTTGATTGACAAAATGATTAAGAGACAAATCTTGTAGTTTTTTTCATATAAAATTAAATAGTCAAATAAAACATTTTAGTGTGAAAACATAAAAATGATAATGAGAGTCTAAAGTATAATCCCAATCCAATTGAATTATAACAAGTGAAAATTATCAAAGAAACCATACGTGTGTGATTTTATCATTTAAAATAAAATTCATAGACTTATTTTTTTGAATTTCCTCTCAATGGCCAATTTCTCTATAGCATTTCTCCATTTGGTTTTCTTGGGCTCAAAAGATGTGAAATTATCTTTAACCCAATAAATTATTGAAACCATATTTGAAATAATAGTGTAGGTGGATCAATGCCAAATTCCAGGTTCATCCATGATGTATGTTAGATAAGGCATAGGTAACATAATAGATAAATCAAAGCCATTTGGAAGGAAAGTTGTATGGTTATGTTGTGTGGAGGTGTAGAGGAAGCTTCCTCTCCACAATGAAAGAACCTTCCTTCATACTTTGGACACGATTTCATCAACTCCAGATAAATTTCCTTCTCTACAAATGTTTCTCCTACTATAGAGAGAGACAGTGAAAAGACCCATACAACTAGGAGAGTGAGAGACATGAATTCACATAGTGATACATCTACGAATTACATGGAGTCGATGTAGTTATTTCAATTTAAACTATTAAATTTTCTCATGTCTATTAAATATCTAGGATACATTTACACCTTTTATAATTCTCAAATATTTTTGGAAGTGTAAAGAAGTTTGTGAATTACCATCATCCTTATATCTATTAGAGATTTCAAAATATCTAGGAAATTGAATAGGTATGAGGAAAACGAAACTTTGCCAATGTAATGGGTTGAGAAAATTCCAAACCTATGTAACATGACATGGAAACCAAAAGAAACACATGTCAAAATTAATTCCCAAAAACCATTCATTTATGGGAGTGTGAAGGGCACTTGTATAATTGCGAAAGAGTTGTATGAGCATTCAACAATTCTGCAAGAAATAAATGTGAATTTGTATCCACCCAAGACATTTGTAAATAGACATGGAGTATACTTTAATTGCCATTTTATACTAGGAGTAAAACGAAATGGAAATTGAATGAATCACTTATTCCAAGTTCATTTTTGGTTGAAAATGTTTGGTGCCAACTAGTTATGATTGCACTAACACGACCTCAATGCCTACGTGTGTGAGGAATCGTCACTGATGTCACTTTCCACAATATGGGGGACTAATTAAGATTATATGCATTCCAAAATTCAATTTTGACCAAAGTAATTAATGTATATCAGAATGAAAATCTTATGGGTTCAACATAGATGTCAACCTCCTCCTCTTGTGATGTTGAAATGAGCTCCAATTTCAATTCTTCATTGGGATTTTCTCCATATGGAAGCACTAAACACTATCTATTTCTGCAAACAAAGATTTACAAAATGCCAAATCCTTTGACTCGTGCAAGGTTGCCCATTTAACACTAATTCCACAAGTTAATTCTTTGGAATTTCAACGAATGATTAGAAGTGTTATGAATATCATGGGGCTTTTGAGCTTTGAATGATATAGATATGGGCCAACAATGTTTTTATTCGACCTCATGGAAGCTATCCGATGGTTTGATGGATATGTTCAACAAGTGTGAAAATGTGAAGAATGGTGATTTCTTCACACTTCTTCGCACTCAAGTGGAGTAAACTTCCTTGAAACTAGGAAACATAATTTTTTTATCTCCTTCGGACATAAAATAAATTACATATATATATCTATTTTGAGCATACAAATATATCGAAAGGTCGAATTCTTATGAAGAGACATACATAAATATTGGACCATCATATTCATAGGGAAACACATATTGATTTTGAGTAGATCAATTAATATGCTATGGCGATACACATATTGATATAGCACTCATTAATATAATCCTATAATATTATTTATTCAATGTTGATGTTTGGATTGCACATCTCTCACACTTAAGAGAAGATTGTTGAGACACTTGGTAAATTAAAAGACTGATCTAACAATGACGAGACAAATAGCTTTAGTATTGTGGAGCTTTAATTGAAAGCTTTCAATGTCTGAAGCAAGCTTCTTTTACACCCTGCATTTAGAATGAGGCTCTTGAAACTATTAAATTCACTCAACACTAAGATGTTATATCTTCTAGAGCCAAAGAAACACATTTTGGTAAAGATAATTAATTAAATATTTCACTTTGATAAAATTAATAAGAAAATTACAGGACTATGGTAAAATTACTCAAACATCATTGCCTTGTATATTACTTTTATTCAATGAAATTATTAGTCATTATTAAATATTGTAAAATATTAAAGTTCTCCATGGCACATCACACCAAACAATGTCATTTACATAAGCAAGGGGTGGGAGAATTTCATTAGTGATTTCTCTAACAAATTGACACTATGATGTTATGTGGAGGTGGCTTTCATTATGTAGAATCCACATAATGGATGTGCAAAGGACGTGTGGGGGGAGGTCGATTTTGTTGTACTGTGTAGAGAGTGTGGATGTGCAGAAGAAGCTAGTGAAAAAATAGTCATAATGACATATTTGATAGATGATTGTGAAAATGAAGAATTCTCAAATAACCCCCAAACTTCCTTAATGAATTAAATAGTGGTAAAGAAAGGGAGTATGTTGCATTGAAACTATTAATAAATTCCATAATAAGTTGAACCTAAATTTTAACATAAAACATTTAACCCTCTATTTAGAGACTCAAAATCCTAGTTTTTCATCTCCTCCTAAATTCAACACTCACACTAATAAGTTGACAAACTTTTACTCTATATACACCTATCTAACCCATGAATAAGCTATTAAAAAGACTAAATATATATTCGTGAAATTCTACCTTGATAATTGTTAAGTATACTTTTATTATTCTATTAATGGAAAATATTATTATTATTACTTTTACTATCAATAATTTATCTTTAATTAAACTTTATCAATTTAATTTGATTTTGATGTTTTTCATTGCTAAAATAAAGTATTTTTTTTTAGTTTTATTTTCCTCCCTCGAAAATCTTGGCACATTGGATTACATCCCAATACAAGTGCTAAATTAGCAAAGCCTAACCATGAGGGCATCGCGCAGAATTGACCGTGACATCCAAATCAAGGTACTCAGTAATAGGAACTTGAGCAGTTAAGCTAACTTGTACGGTAGTTAAGGTTGGGTTAAAATTATTTTATAATTTATAAATAGAAATAGCTATAATTATAATTTGTTGTACCTTATGAATAAAATATATTAATTATTCTTCAATCATAAGTAATAAAATGTAATTGCAAATCTTAAGTATTTCACATTCTCAAATATCTTAGGCATGTTGGTAGACTTTGATAAACATGAAAACATTTATCTCATGATAAATTTTACATTGTTAAATATAAAAACAACTATAAAAATTAACTAAATCATAAGTTTATTTTAAATGGACTTGTCTTTAGAGGGATTTTTTGGATTTTCAAGTGTTGGAATCCATGAGAAAAATGTGACCTGAAATCTTGATTTGTGTTATTTAAAGTGGTTTCTTGAATGTGCAAAGATTACCCATCAAACTTGTGAGTTCAATAAATTCGAGTGGGATTTTATAGAAATTACACACGAAAAACCCACTAGAAAAGCTTCAAAAACGTCTAACTACAAACAACTCAATTTGAAATTATTATTATTGTTAACCATGGGGATTGACCAACACTTTATCATGTAAACCTTTAATTTGTGAATAGTGATTTGTTACAATACCATAGGTCAATTTGATGGATTACTAATTCCACATGTAGAAGAAACCATAACTCTTGTTTGAATGACATTTTTTTGAAAAAAATATAGTAAATTAAAAAGATATAAGGGGCACAATTAAAATTAAAATAAATGTGAGTCGTTGATCTATAAAAATATTCACCTCACTTTACTATGAAATTCTTAATTTGTAAAAATTATTTATTACAATAACATAAAGAACTACCATAACTCAGTAATATCACACCCTTTGTCGATGCGTTTCGAACCAACTAGTGTGGTTCATCATCACGACAAGTTGAAGAAACAGATCAGATTCCCATCATCTCCGAGCTTAGAAGATGGGTGTTCTTAACACCCTCGCTACTCGTGCCCTTAGGAATTCGGATAATGAAAGCTTGGATAAGGACAGATCCCATCTCCTTGATGTCTTTGGGGAGAATGGATATAGTATGGGCCTTGGTCGGAAGGCTTTCCTTAAAGCCTCGAGAAATGCGTTAATTAAGAAAGAAGCTAAGGAGCGCACACGAGGTGTCCATCTTCCCTATGTCTAAGGAACCACGGACAGGATTGCTCGGATCCTTAGGAGGTTTGATATTCCCTCAACCTTGAGGCCCCTCAGCACCATTCGTAATTCTCTCACATCGATAAAATATCCTGTTAACCCTAAGGACATGAAGGTGTTTATTTGATCCCTTGTTCTTGTGGGACTCCCTATACTGGGGAAATAGGGCGCTCCATCCATCAGAGAATTAGCGAACATGCAGCTGACCTCAGACATGGGAGAACCAAGTCTTCAGCATTAGCAGACGATGTGGATAAGACCAATCATCACGTGTGCATAGAGGAAGCCAATGTCATTGCCAAACCTGCTCAGTTCCATCATCGTAAATTCACAGAAGCTATGGAAATTGAAATAAGGCCTAACATTCTCAACAGAGATGACGACTCGAAGATGAGTAGATGTTGGATCCGTGCCCTTTCATCTTAGTGTTTCTTCCGCTCCCCCTGCCTCCTTTGTTCCTTTTTCCTACTTGATCTTTGGGTCCTTCTCCTTCTTTTTTATTCTAGGTCAGTCTTCCACTTTGGTTTTCTATTTTTCTTTTCCTAATTAATATTACTTTAGTATAATCTTAGCGTATATATATATATATTATATAGCTTACAAGTAGACTTACACCTTTTTAAGGGCCAACCATTAATAAGTATTTTTCTTTTTGTTTAACTAACCTAATATTATTATCTTAACTATTATATATCTCTATATATATATATATATATATATATATATAATAAATATATATTAATGTAATAATTTTATTAAACAAGTAAATTAACTTTTTAAAACTAATGAGTTTAAAAGTTTGGTTATATATCTTAGCTTTTTCCTTAATAACCGTACATTATTAAAATATGTTTATATATATATTAAATAATTTAAAATAAATAAATCGAATGATTTTTAAATAAAGTAACCATTATTATTTTATCATATAAATAAAAGAAAAATAATATTAATAATAATATTTTAAATAAAATATGTTAATAACAAATAAATTAACTCTTTAACTATACATTAATAGTTGGTATTTATTTATTTTAATCCTAAATATTATTATTTTCATATATATCTATATATATATACTATATTCTATAAAATAATTTAATTAAATACAGAATAAACGAATTATTAAAAACTAACCATTTAACTTAATTTTTACTAATTTAATTTGGTTCTATAAAAAAAATAATAAAATAAGAAATAAGAATAAGAATTATAAGAATAATAATAATAATATTAATTAATTCATGAAAATTTGACCTCTGCCTTAAGTAAAAAATTAGCGGTTTATCTTTTTAGCCATTGGAGTTCTATTTAACTTGCTCCTATGTGATTCTTCAACTTGTCATCACCATGAACCACACTAGTTGGTTCTAAAAGCATCGACAAAGGTCTTTCTATATGTGATTTACACCAAAATTCTTCGTATAACTATGATGGATCAGAGAATCGTCAATTCTACAATATCAAACCCATAAAACCATAATTGATATTGATATTACTTTTTTAAAATTAATTTATTTAATTAAAATGAAATAATTACTTTTAAAATAAATCTTAACCTTTTATTTGTGAATACTATAAAATATGTTCGAGGATATCATTGAAAGTCATCTAATTAATAATCATCCATAATTAAACTAAAATTCTAAAAACCCCATTCCAAAATAAAAACACCTAATCATTGGATAAAATAAATAAAAACCTTTATAAATAAAATACTTGCTAAAAAATCAATAACTTTATTATCACATATTTTTAAATTATTTTAAAGAAAATTAAAAGTGCAGTCCTTCATCTTAGTAAAAAAAAAAAAAAAAACACTAACTAAAACTGATAATTATAACCCTTAACAAGTTATTAATATTATTAATAAAAATATGAACAATTACTTAATCGTTAATTAAAAACTATAATTAAAACTATTAACAAATTGTTTTTTTAATATAACTGGTTACTTGATATTAATTAAATAACATGAAATGAAATCATTTACATTACCTCATAGGTCCAACTAATAGCAACAATCAACTATGTTAAACCTTTAAACCTCCAGCTAGGGACCCAAATATTTAAATCCTTCTTTTCAATGCCCCCTCTTAAATGAAACGCTCCATATCCATAGCATGGAGCCTCTAACTCGCCAGGCTGGTATTTCTAACTCCTCTTCATTTTATATGGATCTTTGATCCCAAAAACCCCGAAAATGAAAACCGTTGATCGAAACTTAGGTCCTTAATATTTATGTATATATATCATCCTATAGCTATAGCTTTACAGTAGTCCTCTTTAGTTGAGGACCCTCTTCTCAATCATTTTGGTATAGGGATTCTTGTGACTCTTGCATATCTATGTCTTCCCTTTCGCTTCCATATACCTTGTTGTCTCTTTTCTAGGATTTTCTGTTTCACAGGTTTTGTACGCTTAGGTTCCAGGATAACTATCTGAGAAATTCGAACCTGGCTTCGTAGATACATAACATTTTAAACTCAAATATGCCACATAGAGGTAACAAAGGAAGTTCGAGTATTGAACCCAAAAACACCAAAAAACGAAGACACCCTACCGCTGTTCAATGTGGTGGGAGCTCTCTTATTCCACAGGTGGTCGTGTCGTGACGACCTGCTGTGTCATAGGCCTGTGGAATAAGAGAGCTGCGACGACAATCAACGTCCACTGGGTTGATTCATGCTTCAATGTTTGTGGGTTCAACACATGAACCTCCGTTATTACCACTATGCGGCATATCTCCACGAGCAAATTTCAAAATGCTATGTGGCATATCTACCAAGGGAGGTTCGAATCTATGCGATAGTTATCCAGTAACCAAGAGCGTACAAAACGTGTGAAGCGGAAAAACGGGTATATGGAGGCGAAGTGGAAGGCTTAGATAATGGAAGACATAGATAATGCAAGAGTCGGAAGAATCCCTGGATCATTGATGTAAGGTAAGTAGCTTGTATGTGGACCCGAATGATAATGAATGATTGAGCAGAGGGTCCTCAACTGAAGAGGACTACTATAAGGTTATAGCTAGTCTCACATATGATGAGATAAGATATATATAACTAGTGTTATATATTGAAGTAGTATTTTTAACCGTACATGCTTAATGTTAATGTTTTTAAATCCTTATTCTTTGTTATTTCTCTCGATCTTTTAAATCTACTATGTACTTTAATATTTTTTCTCTTTTCTTAGTCAGCTGGCAATCCCATTCCTTTTGGATTTTTAGTTTTATTTTGATTTTCTGGCTCTGTTCTCTCTTGGCATTTATTATGGCTCTGTCCTTTCTATTTAGTTTTCGATCTTTAACCCTGCTCTGTCTTTGATGAAGAGCGGGTTTGTTTCATCAATTCCAATGGTAAGAATTTCGATGTGGATGGCTCTGGTTCATTTGGGTTTTTCTGTTTTGTATGATTTGGGTTTTTCTGTTTTCTGTAACTAATATTTGTTACAACAGTGATTGCCTAGATTGAAGTAGAGTTTTTAACCGGATTGACCTGATGATAATGTTTTTAAATTCTCTGTGGATTTCATTCTTTTTTCTTTCTTTCTGTTCTTTCTGTGTAGCTTTCATGGTGAATGATACTAAGTTTATGTTTCTTTAGTTTTCTTTCATCCTGAATGATACTAACTTTATGTTTCTCGAATTAAAATAGTTGAATTAAAGAAACCTCCATTACTCTCAAAGCAAAAACCCAGTCCATTCATCTCAATTTTATTATTCCATTTTCTTTCTTGGCTCTACAGTTTCTTCTTAATTCGATCATTTTCGTTGTTTTATGTTGCATGGTATGAAGCAGAGCAATACAAACCTCCTTGGGCTTCAATTACAATTACAATTCTATTTCCTCTAAGCAAATATTCCTCTCCAAATTATTCAGGGGATATGTTGCATAGTGTGAAGCGGAGCCATACAATTACAATTACAGTTCTATTTCCTCTAAGTTTTACTCTCAAAACACACCCCAATCTTGTAATTTCAGCGAGTGTCTCAATGGAATTTTATACTCCCAAATTTCAACTTGATATTCCTAACTATTTAGAAAATAATAGCCAGTAATTTGCAAAGATGAGTTCTCAATAATAACTAGGTATGGAAGAAATTATGACTCAATTTAGGTAACAATAACAATAATTTTTCACATCTAAAATTTAAGTGTAAATCAATCTTTTGTCATACTGGCTTTTAATTGATGTTTTTTGAGCGTGTCCTGGGCATTTTAATTCTATAGATTATACATTTCTTAATTTTTAATTGTCGTTCAAATAGAAGTAATTTAGAATATTTATAAATTAATAAAATAATAAACATTGTTCTTGGACCTAGATTAGGAGAAGAAAATACAGAAATTACAGAAATATAACTTGTATAAAGGTTATAGCTTTATACAATTCAGTATTGTTGTTTATCTCATCAAGTTTTCTTATGAACAAATTAATATTCTTTTATGTACATAAATGAACATATTACATGTTATTTTTTTGATATCATTCAATATAAAATATAAATTTTTTTTATGTTTTAATTTTAGCTTTTTAAATAATAATAATAATTAATAAAATTTATGAATATTGAAGTTTTATTATCAATATCCTAAAATTATTTAGATATAAGTTAGATAAATAAATTTATAAAACCCACTATTATAATTTATTTTATTTTATTTATTAAAACCAACTAAATAAAAAATGCAATTCAAACAAAGAAAATGAAAAAAGATCAAAAAAATCTTTTCCCCATTACTTCTAAGAATAAGGTATCTATATAAAAATAAGTATTAATTTTGCAAATTATTTTTTGCTTTCAGGTTTTTTTTCTCACTTATGGCATAAAAAGAATTGGATCAATATTAACTCATTTCATTGAGCCAAACCTTTAATCATGATACCTAATGGTGCTTGCCCAATAGATTTCTAATGGTGCTTGCCCAATAGTACCACCGGGAAGCAGGCAACCCATAAAGTCCGCTGGCAGTGTTGCCTCAATTACGAGGAAAAATGGATGTCCTTTAGCAAGTCTAACGAGCCAATTTTATGGGTTGTTTCATTCTCACGGGTGCGTCAAGGACCAAAATTAAAGAACGGGATCACTGAAATGACTGAATGCTGATTTAACCTTTTCTAGTGCCATAAGTCAGAAATAAAAAACAAAACGATTTCTTTTTTTCTATAAAATTAATACATAATTTTATGTAGAGCAATGCAAAATACTTTCCTGTGGAAACAAGATCATTGATGATATACAGAAGTTGATAATTTTGTACAACTATTTATTTCTTTATTTTTTAATATTTTCAAAACATTAGTTAACTATTGTTTTGGTTCTTTTTAGAATGATCCTAAATAATCATATGTAGATAGCTGCTTCCATCCATCCTAAGACTTTAAGGGTAAAATAATCTCATTCATTATTTTTTATTTTAAATTATTTTTAAGTGAAAATTGATCTAATGCTCTTCTCAAATTCTTTTTAAGTGAAAATTAATCTAATGCTGGTCTATGAATACCTGGAATTTTCACAAATATATAAAAAAAAACAAGGAAATGCTAAAATGTGAAATCAAGACTGTAGGACAGTGAGAACAAGGACTCTAAATACCAGCATGGAGCATGGAGACTCTAACTACGAGGTGGCATTGAGAAGAAGAGTTTAATGTCTGAGTCCCTATGGGGAGGTTTAAAGGTTAACTTCAACTCCTTGGTTTAAAGGTTAACTTCAAGTCGTCATGGATTAATAGAGTTGATTGATTGTTTGGTTAGTTGGACCTAAGAAGTAAATGGTGAGATTTATTTTGTTTACTTAAAGATGAAGGTACTATTATTGATTACTTTTTTTCAAGTAAGTTTATAATTGGAAGGTCATGAGGTCAATTTTGAGGGATGAATTAGCATTTAAGCTTTGTTAATTTGGCCCTTGAGATGTGATCTAATGTGCTTGATTTTAAGGAAGGAAAAAAAAAACAAAAAGAAAGATACTTTACTTAAAAAATTGTTTTCAAAATATTACTTTAATGATTCATGATTATTATTTTAAATGTAACTCTATTTTAATTAAATCAATTAATTAAAAAAAAAGTAGTGTGAACATTAGTTTTGGTTTTTCGGGTATGTGGTATTACTAAGTCATTATAGTAGTCCATGTTATTGCAATAAATACTATTTACAAATTATGTGTTTCATAGTAAAGTGATTATTACTAAGCCATGGCATTGGCCCATCATATTATAACAAATCCTATCCACAAATTAAGGATTTAGATAGTAAAGTGTTTGTCAATCCCCCATGGTTAATAATAATAATAATTTAAAATATACTTATAATGTAGTTATTTTTTATCCTTGTTTTTTTTGTTTTGACAATGTGAAATGTATCATGATATAAATGTTTGGCATTACTAAGCATGGAATTGGCCCATGACATTATAACAAAGCCTATTTACAAATTAAGGATTTACATGGTAAAGTTTTGGTCAATCCCCATGGTTAAGAATAATAATAATTTAAAATAAGGTTATGATTTAGTTAATTTTTCTACTTGTTTTTATTTTTGACAATGTGAAATGTATCATGACATAAATGTTTGGATGCTTATAAAAGTCTACCAACATGTATGAACATATCTCAAAATGTGAAATACTTCATAAAAATTAGTGAGTAAACAAAAATAAAGATTATTGCACCTCAATATTTACAAATTACATTTTATTATTTATAATTGAAGAATAAGTAATAGTTTTTATTAACAAGATGCAACAAATTATAATTAGTGTTGCTATTTACATATATAGATTAATGTTTTCTTTATTAATAAAACTAGGAGTTGGTTTAAAGTGTGATTTTTTGGAGTTTTAGATAGATTTCTCCCTAAACAATTCTTCCCAAATCTTGATTTGTGTTGCTTAAACTCTATTTTGGAGTCCATATATGTATTCATCTCCCCCAAAAACCCTCAATCCACTTGAAAGGTGAAGAGTTCACCTATCAAAATTGTGATTTCAATGAATCCCTATTGGATTAGGCAAATTATATTAGAAAAAAAGCCAAATTTTTACCCAAAAAGTTGCCCTTAAACATTACTAGATACAATTAATTGTAATCAGAAAATCGTACATAAAAATTAATTTTACCCAACCTTACTTCACATGGCAAAAAAACTCTTGAAAATACAATTACATTATATAAAATCTTAATTAAGTATAAATTATTGATAATATAAAATAATAATAATAATAAGTTTTAATAATAAAATAGAATAAATATAATCAATATTAATAATTATAAAGGTGGACTTCTAGAAGTAGAGGTTTATCTTCTCTTAATAGCTTTTTAATAGCTTATTCATGGGTTAGAGAGGTGTATATAGGGTTAAAATTTGTCAGCTTAGTTGTGTGAGTGTTGAATTTAGGAGGACATGCAGAACTAGGACTTTGAGCCTTGATATTGAGGGTTAAATGATTTATGTTAAAACTCAAGTTGAAGTTAAAGAGGCAAATGATGCTCCATATATACAAAAGTTGTTAATTTTAAGTATGTTCTATGGTTAGAGCAATTTACTTCAATTTTTATAGTTAGATCAATATCTTCTCCAGATTAGCAATCATGTCACTATTAAAGTAAACTACAGATATAACATAAACATAAATAGCAGAAGACAACCCAAGTGGGACTAGTGACGGACAAACCCGAATGTGAGGAAACCCATAATAAATTATTCTTATATGTTCTTCAATACTTCAATAGAGAGACATAGAGAGAGAGATAATACATTTACAACATAAGTCAACACTTTAAATTATCTATATAAGAGCATATATCATCTCTAAGAAGCTGATACATGATATTAGTTGAATAAATGTTGATTCAACTCATTCTCCAAGGTGAATCCTTCACTTATCATTGTGCCACATCTCATCATCATGTTTCACCTCACATTGCTACAACATGTTGTTACAATCATCAAAATGCTCGACCTCATGAACATGCTCCACTCATTATATTGATGTACCTTATGTTGCTACTATTGTTCTGTGTTCCATTGCTGCACCATACTACCACAACTCTCCCATGTGCCATAAATGCACCATTCTACCACAGTTGTCCCATGTGTCATATTTTCACCTTGCTATTGTCCAACGAATTTGCAGAACCATGCCTTTGTTTCTATCCTATTATAGCCTCTCCTGCCATGTCATAGTTGTTGTCCTATTGTACATTTGCTTCCATGTCTTATTTGTTGCCCCAATTGTTGCCTTCTTGCCGCAATTGTGCCCTTGTTGCCATGTCTTAGGTGTTGTCCCAATTGTAGCCTTGCTCCCACAATTGCAGTTGTTCCAATTGTGCCTTTTCTGTCATGTGAGTGATCCATTGTTGCTTCTCTGATTGCTTGATGTCCAACTGATTGTTGTACCAAGCAACATGCCTAGCTGTCCCATTTATCTAGCTTCCAACATACCATACATATATGTACTCGTTCACTTTTCGAGGTCCACTCCTATGCTGCCACTTAGGCCTAGTTAGGGCATCATTACAGTCCCATAACCTCCCTTTAATTCTTCCTAGATCTACTATTAAGGAGGGTGGTTTCCCTTTGTTAGAAGGCTGACCCTCTTTGTTGTGGTTTTGGGTAGTCTAGCCCTTTTTGACAACTTCAACTTGCCTGTAATTACAACGGAACCCTAGAAAAAGACTCTGTAGGGTTGCGGCTACCCTTCCAAAGTGCCCTCAAATCAATCCTAAGGTTGAAGCTCTTCGAGCAAAGGAACACAACCCTCCTTCAACCTGAAATAGACCCTAAAATAAAAGTGTTTAGCCCTTAAGGGCTTGGCATAGCACACCAGATACTCTGCCTCAATTAGGGCAACTTAGACACCAAAGAAACCCTTATATTCCACATTGTTCCAGCCGCCTTATGTTGAGGCTAGGGCAAGCTCTTATCCTCCTTGACTAGATCCCACTAGGGACAATCATATAGGGCTATAGGTCTCCTTCTAGACTACATAGAGACCAACATATAAGTTAGGTCTCCTTATTCCTAACTTGATTGCATCCTCTTGGTTAGGGAACACTACAGTTAGGGCATCCTCCTCCTATATCTCTCTTCCATTAAAACCCAAGACAAGTGGAGAGAAATCAAGAGAGAGGTGTGTGTGGAAATGATTATCAAGTCACCTCCTTTTATAGTAAAATGTTGAGCACATGTGGGGTTGTTTTGGTTGCTCGTTGACCTTGACAATTTGTCTATTAACACAAATAAATTCATAACTCCATAAATAATTGTTAGATCAGATGATATTTAGATCAATCGTACACCTGTTGATGAGAGGGATCCAAGAGAAATATTAGCTGCATAAATAAGATGACCCACATGGAGTTTGGCCCTATTTGGAAATTTAACACTCCCTCTTAGCCATTGAGAACTCCATCTGCTGATCTACCTATTTGATTGTACTATTTCTACCATCAATGCCCTGCATTATTCTACTCTACTCTCCTCTACCAAGTTCTGCTATGCTTTGCTTTTTTGAACCATGAGAAAGAGTAACTGATTGAGAATGTCTCATGCCATTCTCTACTGACCCAAAGTCAGTTCCATATGAAGAGAGTGTGTCATGCCACTCTTACCTATCCTAGATCAATTCCAAGAGGGTGAGACATATTACTCTTACTAATCAAAAGTCAGTTTCATTGATCCCAGATAAATATCACAAGGGAGTGTCTCAAACCACTCGTAGTGATCCTCGATCAATGGAGCTCATCCTATCATAGGGGATACAGTAGATACAATGATGTGTCCATCGATAGTACTACTATGGTCCCTTACCCCATTTCCCTTTTGATTGGCCAGATGAGAGGTATTTATCATGAGTCGCAGACTACATGGATGAGATGCCTCGAGAGGAGAACCATTCATCCTATCCCTAATTCATCATGGGGTGTGAGAAGGGAGGGTTGAGCCATTTACCCTATACACAATACATCATTAGGGGAGGGTGAGTTGCCCTATGGTCGGTTGTTGCTCCAAGAAGTATGCCAAGCCCCCAGAGCTTCGAGAGCTAAATGCATGCATCATGAAAGACCCTCATAAGAAGGTCTCTCAACGACTCCAAGTCATTTGAGAGGGTCACAAATTTGATGTTACCGTGGGGCTTTGATAGAATGTCTACAACCTATACATGAGTCTCACTGAGATAGATCCTCCTTGTTCATCGATGTACCATATCCCAAATAAAGTAATAGCTAATGTCTATATACTCGAGAAGTCACAGAAAATGAGATTCCTCAAGAATCGAAACCCCCTGGTTGATACACAGGATCAGGGTGGTATCCATTGTGTGTATAAATAGCCCACTGAAGAGCTTCCAAAACCAAGTAGCTTCACACGAGGTCACACTTGTAGCTACTTATTTGGTCTCAGTGGTAATCAAAGAAATTGTCTTCTACTTCCTACTCAATGAGGATATTAAGGAAAACCCAAAGAGAATTAACACTCAAAAGTGTTCTCCACACTACCTCTCGAGTCATCATGTGAATAATCATGCAGCTTCTTATTTCTGGCAGTGTATTTCAATCGTTGAGAGATTGTGCCCCGAAGATGGAATGATTGTTATCATCAAATGATGTGTTCCTACCATTGAGACACTCCTTCGTATAATGACGAGACTTATTACAAGCAAGACATCTGCCTTTCCTTCGAGCCTTAGATTCCGATGCCCCAATGAAGTGATCTTTATGTGGGCCATCACAAGCTTTTGTTGTGCCATTTTGATAACATTTTGTGCTTCGACTTCACCCTTGGTGTGTTTGAAGAGGGATGAGGGATCCATTGATCCTTTTATCCTTTCCCAACTGTCTTCAGCGATTGCTCTTTCACTCTTTCTTGGACTTTGTCTTCACGTTAGCTCTGATACCACATTAGTTTTAGGTATGATCTATGGTTAGTGTAATTTATTTCAATTTTCAGAGTTAGCTCAGTATCTTTTTCCAGATTACTAATCACATTAGTACTAAATTAGATTGCATATAGAACATAAACATAAATCACAAAAGTGAAGCCAAGACAAGACGACACAAGATGTGGTGCTAGTGAGGGATAAAACCTAATGTGGTGAAACCCTTGATTAATTCTTCTTATATTCTCTTTAATAGTTCGACACGGTGTGAGAAAGAGTACATTTACAACAGAAGTCAACACTTTGACTTATCTAGATAAGAGCATAGATCATCTCTAAGAAGTTACATGAGATGAGTTGAAGACATGGTGCTTCAACGAATTCTCTAAGGTGTCTCCTTCACCTATCGTTGTGTTTCATCTCATCATCATGCTACACCTCACCATGTTGCACCATGCTACAACCATAATCACAATTCAGAACCTCATGACCATGCTACACTCATCATATTGCTACACCTTATGCTGCCACTTTTGTCCCATGTGCCGTTGCTGCACCCTGCTACCACAATTGTCCCATGTGCCATAGATGCACCATACTACCATAGTTGTCCCATGTGCCCTAGATGCACCATGCTACCACAACTGTCGCATGTGCCATAGGTGCACCTTGCTACTTACCAATGAGTTTGCACTACCATGCCTTAGCTGATGTCCTATCGTAGCCTTTGCTGCCATGTCGTAGTTGTTGTCCTATTTTGCCTTTATTTCCATATCTTAGTTTCTATCCCAACTGTAGCCCTCGTGCAACAATTGTAGTTGTTCCAATTGTGCCTTTGTTGCCATGTCTTAGCTTCTCTCCCAATTGTAGTTTTATTTCCACAATTTCCACTGTTCTAATTATGCATATGTTGTCATGTCAGCCATGCATTGTTGCTCCCCTAATTGATTTTTGTCCCACTATTTGCTGCACCAAGCACCATGCCTAGTTGTCCCATTCATCTCGTTGCCAACATACCATACACGTATGTACTATGTTATGAAATCAGTTGAAAAAAGGATAGAAAAGATAGATCAACCCCTTAGAAATAAGCCTCTTCAGGGGCAACCTCCTTTACATTACACAAATGAACAATTCTTGGATGATACAAATGAAAATACGTCCTTTCTATATATAGGAGTCTAAGGGGTCATAATATAATCAAACCCGACATAACAATAATAATGTAAGGGCACAATAATAAGAATAGTGGGACTCTATTGGGCACAATAGTAACAATATGGGGACTACATGGGCACAACAATATAATAAAGGGGTTGTACTAATAACAATAATTAGTTACACTAGTAGTATAAGGACCTAACATGCCCCTATCCTTCAAAAAGTGTTGTCGTCAATGCTTGAGGAGTTATTGATGCTTGTGTATAAAATTATTGTCCTCCCATGTGGAATATTTAATGGGTAAGTTCTTCCACTTGATGAGAGAATCTAAAATTGATTGATTTCGTAGTTGTCAGGTTCTTGTTTCTATGACTGCTCGAGGTTCTAATATGATTTGACCTTCCTCATCAAGTTCTAGCATTATTGTTTGAACCAGGATCTTCTGCAAGTTTTGAATGAGTGGTCACACTTCTTCGTCATTCTTCCATTCATACCTGGCTTCATTTATCCAATTTGGTTGGATAATAGAAATAGCACAAAACAATGCTTCCACATCCTCACCCCTTCCTCGAAGTACATCTGAAACAACATTTTTCTTCCCTTTCTTGTGTATGATTTCAAAGTCATAACCCAACATATTTGTGACACATTTCTTCTATTCTTCTAAATATAATCTTTGCTTGAAAAGGTATTTAAGGCTATCATGATCCATTTTTACCTTGAAGTTTCTTCCCATTAGGTAAGGTCGACATCTCTTAAGTGCATGTAGTATTTCCAACATTTCCTTCTCATAAATAGCTTTATTGAGATGTAGCCATAAAAATACCCAGTGGCCTACATCAAAACTTCTTTCACTGTGATATTGATATGCCTATTGTTTCATTCAATTCTGCACCAAAATGGCGTTATCCTTTAAAAGTTGGAGAACTTGTTGTTCATGCTCGATGTGATCTTTCATTGGTTGAATATTTTTCTTCTTGATATGTCCTATCTTGATAGTTTGAGGAGTGGTAATTTGTTCCAATGCATTACAAGATACGGTCAGATTCAGTTCTTGATGCTCAATGTGATCTTTGAGTTCTTGAACATTTTTCTTCTTGATATGTCCTTCTATATTGATAGTTTGAGGAGTGGTAATTCCATATAATGCATTACAAGATATGGTCAGATTGATTTCTTCTTTCTTGATGTGATATTTTACTTCTTGAACCTTTTTTTCTTGATATATCCTTCTATATTAAGAGTTTGAGGAGTCATAAATATTGAAAATTATTTACAAGATATAGTCAGATTTATTTATTCTTTCGCTCGGGTTGGTTCCTCGCCTATATCCTCTTCTTTTTATGTTTCTTGATAATTTTCTTCCTCCTCTTCACAATCAATGTACAATAATTTCTTCTCAGCACACTTATGACCTTCAATGGATTTGTTATCACAATTGTAACAAAGCCCTTTTTCTCTTTTTTCTTCCAATTGTTGTGGTATCAACCTTGCAGGTTATCGAAGGCTAGGAGAAACAACACTTCTATCTTTATAGTTGTGAGGGGTAGACTTTCTTGTTGCCATAATTTTTCTTTCCACCTTTCTTGCCAACCTGAATGCCTTCTCCAATGAATCAAGTTCTCGAAGACAAACCTCATGCTGAATGTTATCCCTTAAAGTCCCTATGGAGACATCAATCCTTTGCTTCTTTGGAATATCATTTTCCCTTATATTAAATTTTTGGAAGACCTCAATTTGCTCTGCCATTGAATACTTTTGTTTGATATTTATCAATTGGCTAAATAAGGTGTTTCTCATTGTATCCTCATAATGTGCTACCATTTCCTCCATGAAAATTGACAACGTGACAAGTGGTTTACGAGAACAAAGCCCTTTATACCATAAAAATTGATCTGGTTCTAAATATGATGATGAAATACATACCTTTTGTAATGGTTTCGCCTCATTTAGATCAAAATATTTCTCCGTCTATAGTATCAAATTTATTAGATCCTTGCCATCAAACTTCCTCATATTTCCCTTTCTCAATTTTAGGATTTCGATCTTGAAACGACCGTAACATTATAATTTCATATCTCCTAGTTCTAAAATCGTGGCCTATAGTAGCCCTCTCCATCATCTTTCCAATGCCACCACTCTAATCTAAATTGGATTCTCTAAGAAATATTTATGAACAATCTCCCGAGATGACCTAATTATATACCTTTCGAGAAGAGAGAACATGTATGAGGTGCCACGTGTCACTATTTCTACCTTCAGATCTCAAAAATATACACAGAAAAATAAATTCTATCCTATTTCTGTAGCTTCTTACGAAATTCCAATATGATAGGTTAATCTCTAAAGCATATAGAGCTAAAATCCTTCCCTACCTACATTATCACTTCAGTTCCAATCAATTAAATTAGACTAAGATCCAGTAACATCTTAAATAAACAAGACTAGTAGTGATTATTCAAAAAGAACAACCAACATAAGCACCCCATGAAGACAACAACATATGTAGCCAAGAGGAAGCTTGTCCTCCTAGTGAAGAGGAAAACTTTCCCCAAGCACCAATAAATTCTACAATACAACCTAAACCATCTGAGGTGGCCACCCAACCACCCTATTGAGAAATATTGATTGTCAAAAATCTTGAGGTCCCACTAGGATATGATTTAGAGGTTGAACTGTGAAATATTTGTGTAAATATACCCTTGCTTAAGGCTATCAAAGATGTTCCTATCTATGCCAATATTGTAAGAGATATTTGAATTAAAAATTCAAGAAGAAAATGGAAGGATCCACCTATTATAAAAGTAGTTGGCCAATTATCAGAAACCATATCAAAGATGCCTTTGAAATACACTCATCCGCGGAATCCAAGGATGACGATATAAATGAATGGTATATATCTACCAAAAATTCTTTTTGACCTAGGTGCAACAATAAATTTGTTGAATATGGAAATTATGCAAAAGATGTAGTTAGAAGGCTTTAGACCAACCCAAACACTATTGGAGTTACCTTACAAATCCATTCTTAAACATGTAGGAAGCTTGGATGACATAAGAGTCATACTAGCTTCCTCGCAATATCCTCTAGACTTCTTTATGATCCATCCAAAATCCTACAAACCCGGACATGCAGTAGTATTGGAACAACCTTGGCTAACCATTGATGATGCTTTTATTGGGTACAAGACTCAAGACATGACAATTTCCAATGGATGTAAAAGCCAAAAGGTTACCTTATTTCCTCATGCTCAACCTTCTACAAAAATCGCCATATGGATAGAGAGCACATATGGAGAGGACAAATGTACTACACCATTTTTAACAATTGAACAATCTAAATGTCTTCAAGATAAACCAAATATCAAGTTTTGAACTTGTTCTTAAATACAATGAGATGTATTTATTATCCACGATCCTTTCAAGAATAGGAGAACATTTTCAGTTCTCAATTTCAAGAAGCATGTCATTCCTCTAATCCACATTGTTTGCCATAATAGAAAAAGGTCAATGTAAAGAGTCCTTTGTGCATGCTGTTGAAATTAATGCTAGGAAATGTCTATATGTTAACTTTAGTCTAGAAGTGGAGCATCAAGAACAATGGATTCAAATGATTAAAATGCAATGTGGTGCATTTGCAAGGGATTACTTTCATATGAAAGGGATCCACCCCGACATCTACATGCATCACATATATACAAATGATGAAACTAGACTAGTAAGGCAGCCTCAAAGAAAGATGAACCCAACCTTAAAAGATATAGTAAAATAAGAACTTGAAAAGCTCTTAAATGCTAACTTCATTTACCATTTTTATAGTAAGTGGGTATCACCACTAGTCATTGTACCTAAGAAAAACTTTAAATGGAGGATTTGTGTGGATTTTAGGGAACTAAATAAGGCTACCTTTAGAGACTACTTTCGTTTTCCTTTCATTAATAATGTATTTGATGCTTTTTCTAGGAAGAAGAATTTATCCTTCTTGGACGGATTTAGTTGTTATAATCAGATTGAAATTGCACTCGAAGACCAAGAAAAGACTACACTTACCTATTCATTGGGTACTTATGCCTATAAGGTGCTTCCTTTTGGGTTATGCAATGCCCCTTGCACCTTTCAAAGGGTTTTCCTTGTTACTTTTTCTGATCTAACCCAAGACTATGTGGAAGTCTATATGGATGACTTCACAATATATGGGGAAGATTTCCAAGAAGCTTTATACAACCTAGAGAATGTTTTCATCAAATGTCAAGAGACCAAACTTGCCCTTAGCAATGAAAAATATAGAATGGTTCTTCTAGAGGGAATTGTGTTAGTCCATCATATTTCTCAGACTAGGATAAGAGTAGATTCTACTAAGATTGAAATAATCACTTAGATGAAAACTCCCAGCTTCCAAAAAGAAGTCAGTATTTTTCTAGGGCATGCAAGATATTATAGATTTTTTTTCAAAAAATTACAACAATAGCCTCTCCTCTATTGAATTTTTTAACCAAAGATGTGGAATTCCAGTGGGATTCTTAGTGTTAAATTGCACTTGAAACTCTTAAACAAAAACTCTAAACTCCTCCAATTCTAAGAGGACCAAATTGGGACCTCCCTTTTGACACCTGTACTTATGCATTAGACACAACTTCGGTAGTTGTTTTGGGCCAAAGAGAGAATCAAATTCCCTATGCCATCTATTTTGTTAGAAAAATATCTCTCCTATAGAGCTAAATTACACAATCACTAAAAGAGAACTCTTATTGGTAGTTCATGCCATTAAAAAATTTAGACATTATATTACTCAGAATGACATTTTTGTACACATAGATCATTCAACTATTATATTTTTAATGAATAAACCTATCACCAATGCACGTGCTGTTAGTGTCAATCTTTTCAGCCTTACTTCAGTGATCAAACATGCTCTTCAAAAGTGATTTTAAGGTGTGAAGGTCAAATTTT
>APFE031350258.1:6619-17250 GCA_000404065.3 Pinus taeda
TATCTAAAATAAATATGATTGAGTTTAAAAATAAATCTAAACTAATTTATGTTAATAATAAAAAGAAAATGGTAAAATTTGAACAATGGCTTAAAATACACTCAAAATCAACTTTCAAACTAATCACAACTCTACACAACATAAATATGAGCAAACTAAAAAGGGTTTCCTGTCAAAGAAATCACTGTTATTATTTTAAACTCGGTGCATACCTTGCCCACGTATAAATTATTTTTGAAATTGACTTAATAAGACTTTTGCTTAAATAAAAAATAGGCATGAGAATTAATTGTTATACCTATTAAAAGTAAATAAGTTTTCAATTATTATTTATAGAGTGATAGGCCACACTGCATAAATAGCAAATAATTATCCACCAAGCATCGTTCCATTCTAGAGGTTACGGTGGAGTGTTGGCAAATTTATACATTGATCAGCTCACTTGTCGTTTTCTTTGCCCATTATTTCTTTGTTCATCAAAATAAGTGCGTTGAGATGTATTTATTTTAGCATGTAAATTGGAGGTTTTCATTAATGGTTCAAGTTCGAGTTGATAATTCATTGAAAGATTTCTGAACGATTTTTTCCATAAACAAGTCAGATATATAAATAAGATGGCAGTACTGTACAACCTGGTGATACGAATTTCTGGGAACTTGTAATGCTGCAGAGGGTGTGCGAGCATTTGGCAATAAGATTTACAAATAAACAACCAATGATATAATAAATAAATCTATATAAAATAATGAACAAAAAATAAAAATTTAATTTGTTAAATTTTTACTTGGTTCATTCCAAAAAATATTTGGTAGTTGACTTAATTAATATAGAGTCAATCGTATTAATGGTTGCATAATACCTGTGGGGGCGTTATGAATAATAATAATATATTAAAATAAAGTTATAATTTAATTAATTTTATGATTTATTTTTTTTGGTAATGTGAAATGCATCATAAAGAAGTATTTTGGGGTGGGGTGGGGTGGCGGTGACAACTAGGAATCCTAGTTGCCTCTCTTCTCTGGTTTAGGTTGCCGTTTGTATATGCCTCCTTTGTCGTTGACGCTTAGCCTTGTTGGATTTTTTGTCGGCTCGTGTTGGGTGTCGGTTCTTTCTTTTAGGCTCTTTGCACTCGATTTTTTGTGTCTGACGTTGCTTCCTTTGCTGATTTTCCCCTATTGCCGTCAGTGCCTCTCCTTCCTTTGTCGGATTCCATTGTTGTCGTCGTTGTTGTCTGGTTGTTGTACTTTTCTTTGGTCGAGTTTTGTTTGTTGCCACTGCCACCGCTTTCCTCTACAAGTTTCACCTTGACGTCGTTGTCCCAATGTTGCTTGTGGTTTTCTACGGGATGTATCCATATGGGGTCCGTCGCTATGTGCCTAGAAGCTACTCATAGCTTTAGATGATGCAGATTTTTTTGTGCCCGTCCCTTTGATTGTTGCTATTTGCTCACTCGATTTCCGATGAGATTTTGAGCTGGGTCTTTGGATGCCTTGTTGTCCGTTCTCAGGTATTTTCCCCTGTTTTTTGTCTATATGCTATGATTTTTTATTAGGTTGCTCATGAGTAGGTTACTCTTTTTGGTGTTTTTGCGTGTGGACCCTTAGGGTTTTTTATATAAAGATGCACGTCTCCTGCTGGGAGACCTAGTTGTAATTCCCACTTGAGGATTTGGGTAGTATCATGGTGAATGCACACAATAGCATGTATATACAAAATATATTTTCTTCAATCTTATAAAAGGAAAAAAATCATAAATGAGTATTTATAAGTATGATTTTTTTCCAATGAAAAAATCATAAATAAGTATTTTGATGCCTATTAATGTTTACCAACTCTTTAATTTATATAGTTATACTAATATCACGTTAATTGATAATATTTAACAAATTATATAAAAAATTAGTTTTCATAATAGTGTCATTTAACCAATACTGAGAATTTGCTTTTGATATTTCCATGACAACTCATAATATTGGGGAGTCTAATCGGGGTATCAAAAATTTACTTTTTGTAATAAATAGATGATAGTATATGATGTAATTCTAATTATCATTTATTTCTATGTATTTTAAACTTTTTTCAAATTCGAACATTTTTTGAAAGAGGAGGAATTAGTTTCTTCAAATTTTGTTTATAAAGTTATCAAAATTGCTTTGAACGTTATACATTTCCATTTTCAAAGAGCTCTTACACTAGTTTTTATGTATCTTAGATATAGAAATGATATCACATACAAGATACATAAGAATATGATAAAAAATATCCCTTAAAATATCGTAAAAACAATATAACACCTTATAATTGACCATTTTATGGAAGGAATCCACTCCCTAGTGATCTCTAAATTAGCTAAGCTCTAAATAATTTTTTCTTCTACACACCATAAGGAGGAATCCATCCCTTACTTCTAGTAAAAAAAATAACTCTAATCATAACAACTTCCTACCTACTTAGTGGACCTTTTGTAATGAGGCCATGTTACATTTATTCAATCCTAATTAACATATTGGGCTTTCTAAAATAATACCAAAAATAGTAGATCTAATCCACTTTACATAGAACAATATATACTATTTTTATTATGATGGACCCTTCAACCTTGCTTTACACTCCTGAGAAGTATCACAACACTATTAATGATACATCATTAAGTAATTAGGAGAATTAATACTGCTAGCACATAACACACACTCAGGATAAAGTTAATATTCAACAATGTGAGAATACAAAGGTGGTCAAGTCTTATTGATTGCTATAAGGGCCAAAGGCTGAATTCCCCCTAGATCATAATTTTAAAAAGCTATGACATCGAAACAACCAGAAAAAATACCAAATTTAGTATCTCCAAATATTCAATCTAATACTCATGGTGTAAAATTTTAATACCTAATTTTGTTTTATCAAAATTAAATGTGAAATACCCATATCTAATTCAAAATCTTATTATGTTACAAATGAGTAAAATAACTAATATGGTAAAATTTACCATTATAAACCCAACCCATAAATATCATAATCTTGATAAAACTTGAATTAGTTGTAAATCCAACGCATTCCAAAACCTAAAAATGTTTAACAATCCAATCTACTAACAAAAACCTAAAAATGCTTAACAATCCAATCTACCAAACAAAAGTGCAAATAAATCTCTTTATACTTTAGTAGGTATTTGTTTGAATTCCTTTGTGTGTTTTTATTTTAAATGTGCTTGTACATTATAGTGTAACAACATAATGGTAACCATGGTACTCCATAAAGTTTCTTATACTCTTTCATTTCATTTTGAATGAATAGGTATAAGTCAAAAATTTAAACGGACCATACTATTGAGGAAATTAATATAAAACTATTAAGAAATCAAATTCGGAATGAACTACAAGGAATTAAAATTGTGCACATAACTTTGAAATTCCCTTTATAATTTTCTATAAACCATGCAACTTCTGGCAACTCGAACCATCCCCATATGATTTAAATTAAATAAACTCAATCAACTCAAATTGTGCACATAACTTTGAAATTCCCTTTATAATTTTCTATAAACCATGCAACTTCTGGCAACTCGAACCATCCCCATATGATTTAAATTAAATAAACTCAATAAACTCCAATATCTGATATGTTCATATGGTTATCACAAAGGCTACGCCTCCATGTTCCTTTCTCTGACCCTCGAACCAATATTCAATATAACGAGAATAAATTTCAACCAATTCTGTGATGTGTCCCCACTGCTAATAAAAAAAGCCAATAGGGTCAAAATCCGTCACCTTTCTCTGGCAAAACGCCGGCCATAACTCCAGAACCTTTATCTTGGAATAATAATAGTTTCTCTCCAACTATCATGTGGGATAATGTTTCGTTAATTGCCTACAATGTTGTGTCGTCATCTGAATCATGACATGGATGAATGCTTTTTCTTTCTGTGCCGATTCTTCACGTTCTTGGAGGGCTGTATCTTCCACCTGTTATGGTTTTGCAGGCTTTTTATTATTCTATTCCGGAACAATCGTGCAGAGTGGGGATTATCGTCTTTCTCTTACCAATGGACATATTATAATTACATAAAGATAAACTAGCATTTGTACTTAATGTTGCAAAGGAAACGCCGTAAGGCATAGTGTGGAGGAATATTGAAATGTATTGTCTCCTATGTTGTTTAGGGTTGGTGGTGAATGCATTAAATATTCATTGATGGAATTTCCTTTTTCAAGTGCATTCTTCAAGTAGTGTATGGAAGACTTTTTTTTTAGAAAATGTTAGATCTCTTCCATGTGTGGTGCCATGAGAAAAATGGATGATGGAAACCATCTTCTCGAGGCTGGTTTGGAAGGTTTTTATGGAGAATACAAAAGAGAGATCAATACAAATTTCATCACCAATAACCAAATCAGAGGACTTTATTTGACTTTATTTTGCAACGGTTCATTCCTATATTGTCATATGGTAAGTCTCTATCTTTCCTATATTGTCATATGGTAAGTCTCTATCTTTTCTTCCCATGTTTATATTGTACAGGTGTGATTAAATGCTTGAGATTGATAGGTTCTTACAAATTTAGATCTATTCTCTAGACTTCAATCTATATTCGAGATGTTGGGTTTTTACAGAAATTGATTGAGTCATAACAGTTGTTGCATTCATTCATGTAATCTTATAGGCATGCAGTTCATTATTATAGTAACAAGTGTTCATTGCTTGGCCATAATGTTTGAGTTTTCACTAATATATTGAGTCACAACAGTTGTTGCATTCATTCATGTAATCTCATAGGCATGCAGTTCATTATTATAGTAACAAGTGTTCATTGCTCGATCATAATGTTTGAGTTTTCACTAATATATTGAACTGTGATTTTAACTTTTAAAGGCTTGTTGTGGTAGATGAGGAGACCCAACTTTCATTTTTGTAGAGTTGGATAAAGAGCCACCTTGAAGATGGAAGCAAGATATTGAAAAAACCAGTTCTGTTAGTATAGGAAATCTTACAAAGACCCATGATTTCTCAGGGTAGTGGCAAGACCCAAATCCCCCATCTTCAGAACGGAACCATGTAAAAGTACGATAAGAGTTTGTTCAATTGGTTTAACCATAAGCCAGAAAGCATCTTGTAGATAGGAATACCAGAAGGGATGGTTTAAATTTGATAGAGTCGAGCTAAAAAACTGATAAGCATTAATTTCACATTCATATTCAACCATTAACATCATATATATATATTTTTGTTAATATTCGACACATGCAGGCACAATATAAGGATCAGCTGACTGCTGATTTTGAAGGGGAGCCTGGTTGGGAAGGCAAAAATGACTGTTGATTTTGAAGGGGAGCCTAGTTGGGAAGGCAATAATGCAACAACTTTCGAGATGACCATCGTAAGGACGTCACAGGGGGAGTTTCAAATATAAAACAATTATGGACCCAAGAAAGCTACATAAGTCTTGAACGTGATGGGCAATTCCTACTAAACATCCTACTCTTACATTGTTGAGAAATAGCAGCCAACGGGGCCTTCCATGATTTTACTTTTTGGTCTCTCGGGAACACCGAAGCACTTTCATTACAGAGAATGATTTCGTTTTACTAGCCAAGCATGGGATAAATGCTATCAGAGTTGTTGTTAGATGGTGGATTGCAAGTGATCCAAAACCTCCTACTCCTTTTGTTGCAGGATCTCCAGCTTGTCTCAACATAGCCTTCTCGTGGGCACAATAAGTGAAAACTGGCCTTCATTCTGACAATTTTCAATCCTGAAAATAGAAAACAATCAGAAGCCAAGATAATGGACAATAGATTAATTAACTTTTTGGAAACAATGCTGCAGGAAACATGACATTAAGGTGATTATCGATCTCCATGCTGCTCCAGGCTCACAAAACGGTGATGAGCACAGTGGCACCAGAGATGGATTTATAGAATGGCCTGAGTCACAAGAGAACATCGACAAGAGTCTTTCTGTCATTTTCTTGCTGCGAGATTCAACAAGTTCCTATAGCAGTAATTCATTTCGATAGATTTTGACATGGCTTAAGAAATTGCTCCATAGAGTAACTATATTTCTGGATATAGTAGAAAAAAGCCCCTTCTTTTCCAATCAATCAGGTCCATAGCAAATTTTTAAAAATTGCTTCTGTGATTGACAGATATGCTGCACACCTTGCCCTTTTGGGCACTGAACTATTGAATGAGCCACGTTCGCCTACAGTTAGCTTGAAAAATGAGACTGATTACTACTCACAGGGTTATGACATAGTTTGAAAGTATTCATCGTCGGCGTATGTGATAATGTGCAACAGAATCGACCCTGCTGATCCAAAAGAGTTGTTTCAAATTAACAGCGGCTTATCCCGCACAGTTGTGGATGTGCATTACTACAATCTCTTCGATGACGCCACTTTAAAAAATATGACGATTCAGCAAAAAATCGACTATATCAAAACCACAAGAGCTCAAATTGTGCAGAGCCTCATCTCAGCCAATGGTCACACTTTTCAATAAAGTGTCTCATTTCTTGATTCTACAGGGCTTATATCAGAACTCACCATCGTATAAATTTGAGCAACGCTAGGGTACTCACTGTAAGGAATTTCCAAAGTAGCCATCTCCAGCAAGCACATGCCGAAGGAATAAATCTCTACAAGCTCATTATAATCCTCCTCATATAATTCTGGAGCCATGAATTCCAAAGTACCGAGGGCAGAGTGCGCAGCATGAACATTTCCCAAGGTAGTGGCAAGACCCAGATCCCCAATCTTCAGAACGACACCATGTAAAAGTAGGATAAGAGTTTGTTCAATTGGTTTAACCGTAAGCCAAAAAGCATCTTGTCGATAGGAATACCAGAACGGATGGTTTAAATTTGATAGAGTCGAGCAAAAAAACTAATAAGCATTAATTTCACATTCATATTCAACCATTAACATCATATATATATTTTTGTTAATATTCGACACATGCAGGCACAATGCAAGGATCAGCTGACTACTGATTTTGAAGGGGAGCCTGGTTGGGAAGGCAATAATGTAGCAACTTTTGAGATGACCATCGTAAGGACATTGCAGGGGGAGTTTCAAATCTCAAATGGTTATTGACCCGAGAAAGCTACACAAGTCTTGAACGTAATGGGCAAGTCCTACTAAACATCTTACTCTTACATTGTTGAGAAATAGTAGCCAACGGGACCTCTCATGATTTTACTTTTTGGTCTCTCAGGAACACCGAAGCACTTTCATTACAGAGAATGATTTCGTTTTGCTGGCCAAGCAAGGGATAAATGCTGTCAGAGTTGCTGTTGGATGGTGGATTGCAAGTGATCCAAAACCTCCTGCTCCTTTTGTTGCAGGATCTCTAGCTTGTCTCGACAAAACCTTCACGTGGGCACAGTAAGTGAAAATTGGCCTTCATTCTGACAATTTTAAATCCTAAAAATAGAAAACAATCATAAGTCAAGATAATGGACTATAGGTTAATTAACGTTTTGGAAAAAATATTGTAGGAAACATGACATTAAGGTGATTATCGATCTCCATCCTACTCCAGGCTCACAAAACGATGATGAGCATAGTGGCACTAGAGATGAATTTAGTGAATGGCCTGAGTCGCAAGAGAACATCGACAAGAGTCTTTCTGTCATTGATTTTCTTACTGCGAGCTTCAACAAATTCCTATAGCAGTAATTCATTAAGATAGATTTCGACACGGCTTAAGAAATTCCTCCATAGAGTAACTATATTTATGGATATAGTAGAAAAAAGCCCCTTCTTTTCCAATCAATTAGGTCCATAACAAATTTTTAAAAATTGCTTCTGTGATTGACAGATATGCTGCACACCCTGCCCTTTTGGGCACTGAACTATTGAATGAGCCACGTTTGCCTGCAGTTAGCTTGAAAAATGTGACTGATTACTACTCACGGGGTTACGACATAGTTCGAAAGTATTCATCGTCGGCGTATGTGATAATGTGCAACAGAATCAGCCCTGTTGATCCAAAAGAGTTGTTTCAAATTAACAACGGCATGTCCCGCACAATTGTGGATGTGCATTACTACAATCTCTTCGATGACGCCACTTTCAAAAATATGACGGTTCAACAAAACATCAACTATATCAAAATGACAAGAGCTCAAACTGTGTAGAGCCTCATCTCGGCCAATGGTCGCACTTTTCAATAAACTATCTCATTTCTCGATTCATAACATTTTCCAATGCTGCAGGGCTTATATCAGAACTCACCATCTTATAAATTTGAGCAAAGCTACGGTACTCACTGTAAGGCATTTCCAAAGTAACCATCTCCAGCAAGCACATGCCAAAAGAATAAATATCTACAAGCTAATTATAATCCTCCTCATATAATTCTGGAGCCATGAATTCCAGAGTATCGAGGGTAGAGTGCGCAGCATGAACATTTCCCAGGGTAGTGGCAAAACCTAGATCCCCAATCTTCAGAATGCCACCATTGCCATTCACAAAAATATTGTTGCAATTCAAATGTCTATGAATTACACAAGGCATGTGATTATGAAGATAATGCAACCCTCCAGTATCTGAAGTGACCAATTCTTCAAAGCCTTCGTTGAGACATGGCGGTGCTTCTGGCAGTACTCTCTCAGAGTCCCCGAGGTACAGACCTCAGTAATGAAATTCACATGACTTGTCTTTCTGTCCAGCCATGCATTATAGAGCATAATTATGTTTTCATTCCCGAGAGATTTCAATAGACAGACTTCTGCATAGATCCTCTGTGTGGAAGCATCATCTAGGTTTTGCAGAGGCACCTTGTTCCAATCAACCTCAATATCCTCTTCTTGATCAAAAGCTCGATATACCTTCTTCATAGCACCACGGCCCAACACATTTCATAGCAACCATACCTACCAGTGGGATCTAGTTCCACAAAGGGCTCCCTGTCTTTATCACAGGTGTCATATTCTACACTAGGCATTTCTCCACCTCCTATAGGAAAGGAAAGCCTTACCCTAGAATTCCAAATTAGATTCATCTTCTAATTTGAATTTAATGAACAGAAACCCTTGCAGGGCTATAGGATGACAGAGAAATAGAGATTTTCCCTACGTTTGGAAGATGAACAGACAGCAAAGACAGAAGACTTTGCTTCTTGTGGGATTCAGAAATCCACCCAATAAATTTAAGTGTAAAAAATAAAATTGCCACGCAATCTTAAATCAAACCAAGAAATCCAAAACCCTACCTCTACACAGAAACAAATTATGTTGGCAGAAAAGAAATTCTATGCGGATTGTTTTCAATAAACTGTCTCATTTCTTGATTCATAACATTTTCCAATGTTGCAGGGCTTATATCAGAACTCACCATCTTATAAATTTGAGAAATGCTACGGTACTCACTGTAAGGAATTTCCAAAGTAACCATCTCCAGCAAGCACATGCAGAAAGAATAAATCTCTACAAGCTCATTGTAATCCTCCTCATATAATTCTGGAGCCATGAATTCCAGAGTACCAAGGGCAGAGTGCACAGCATGAACATTTCTCAGGGTAGTGGCAAGACCCAGATCCCCAATCTTCAGAACGGTACCATGTAAAAGTACGATAAGAGTTTGTTCAATTGGTTTAACCATAAGCCAAAAAGCATATTGTAGATAGGAATACTAGAAGGGATGGTTTAAATTTGATAGAGTCGAGCAAAAAAACTGATAAGCATTAATTTCACATTCATATTCAACCATTAACATCATATATATATTTTTGTTAATATTCGACACATGCAGGCACAATGTAAGGATCAGCTGACTGCTGATTTTTAAGGGGAGCCTGGTTGGGAAGGCGATAATGCAGCAACTTTCGAGATGACCATCGTAAGGACGTTGCAGGGGGAGTTTTAAATTTCAAACGGTTATGGATGCGAGGCAATTCCTACTAAACATCTTACTCTTACATTGTTGAGAAATAGTAGCCAACGAGGCCTCTCATGATTTTACTTTTTGGTCTCTCGGGAACACCGAAGCACTTTCATTACAGAGAATGATTTCGTTTTCCTAGCCAAGCATGGGATAAATGCTGTCAGAGTTGTTGTTGGATGGTGGATTGCAAGTAATACAAAACCTCCTACTCCTTTTGTTGCAAGATCTCTAGCTTGTCTCGCCAAAGCCTTCTCGTGGGCACAATAAGTGAAAATTGGCCTTCATTCTGACAATTTTCAATCCTGAAAATAGAAAACAATCAAAAGTCAAGATAATGGACTATAGGTTAATTAACTTTTTGGAAACAATGACTGGATTGAGCAGCAACTTTAATAATTAACAAACATGAACGAGCTGCAAATATACATTTCAATCCAAGCAGTACTTTCTTTGTATGCAAGTGGACGAACCACTGGTACACTTTCTTATTATTCCATCCCTTTTCAGCCATTAATTTTGGATCTCTTATGTCCATTTCCATAGATAATTGTGTTGAATTGATCCTTCTAAGAGTTATAAGTTGCACTAACTCAAGGAATATTATTCATTCAAAAAAACCTCAGCAGTTTTTGGCTTTCATCTATGGCACCCAAAGCATTCAAGTTCCATGGGGGTCTATATTCTATCCACCGAGCTAAAGCTGGAAACGAATTTTGTATAGGCTGGTGCCAGAGAGAAGACAATT
>APFE031350258.1:17260-45088 GCA_000404065.3 Pinus taeda
CGTAAGGCATAGTGTGGAGGAATATTGAAATGTATTGTCTCCTATGTTGTTTAGGGTTGGTGGTGAATGCATCAAATATTCATTGATGGAATTTCCTTTTTCAAGTGCATTCTTCAAGTAGTGTATGGAAGACTTTTTTTTAGAAAATGTTAGATCTCTTCCATGTGTGGTGCCATGAGAAAAATGGATGATGGAAACCATCTTCTCGAGGCTGGTTTGGAAGGTTTTTATGGAGAATACAAAAGAGAGATCAATACAAATTTCATCACCAATAACCAAATCAGAGGACTTTATTTGACTTTATTTTGCAACGGTTCATTCCTATATTGTCATATGGTAAGTCTCTATCTTTTCTTCCCATGTTTATATTGTACAGGTGTGATTAAATGCTTGAGATTAATAGGTTCTTAAAAACTTAGATCTATTCTCTAGACTTCAATCTATATTCGAGATGTTGGGTTTTTACAGAAATTGATTGAGTCATAACAGTTGTTGCATTCATTCATGTAATCTTATAGGCATGCAGTCATTATTATAGTAACAAGTGTTCATTGCTTGGCCATAATGTTTGAGTTTTCACTAATATATTGAGTCACAACAGTTGTTGCATTCATTCATGTAATCTCATAGGCATGCAGTTCATTATTATAGTAACAAGTGTTCATTGCTCGATCATAATGTTTGAGTTTTCACTAATATATTGAACTGTGATTTTAACTTTTAAAGGCTTGTTGTGGTAGATGAGGAGACCCAAGTTTCATTTTTGTAGAGTTGGATAAAGAGCCACCTTGAAGATGGAAGCAGGATATTGAAAAAACCATTCTGTTAGTATAGGAAATCTTACAAAGACCCATGATTTCTCAGGGTAGTGGCAAGACCCAAATCCCCCATCTTCAGAACGGAACCATGTAAAAGTACGATAAGAGTTTGTTCAATTGGTTTAACCATAAGCCAGAAAGCATCTTGTAGATAGGAATACCAGAAGGGATGGTTTAAATTTGATAGAGTCGAGCTAAAAAACTGATAAGCATTAATTTCACATTCATATTCAACCATTAACATCATATATATATATTTTTGTTAATATTCGACACATGCAGGCACAATATAAGGATCAGCTGACTGCTGATTTTGAAGGGGAGCCTGGTTGGGAAGGCAAAAATGACTGTTGATTTTGAAGGGGAGCCTAGTTGGGAAGGCAATAATGCAACAACTTTCGAGATGACCATCGTAAGGACGTTGCAGGGGGAGTTTCAAATCTCAAACAGTTATGGACCCAAGAAAGCTACATAAGTCTTGAACGTGATGGGCAATTCCTACTAAACATCCTACTCTTACATTGTTGAGAAATAGTAGCCAACGGGGCCTTCCATGATTTTACTTTTTGGTCTCTCGGGAACACCGAAGCACTTTCATTACAGAGAATGATTTCGTTTTACTAGCCAAGCACGGGATAAATGCTATCAGAGTTGCTGTTAGATGGTGGATTGCAAGTGATCCAAAACCTCCTACTCCTTTGGTTGCAGGATCTCCAGCTTGTCTCGACATAGCCTTCTCGTGGGCACAATAAAGTGAAAACTGGCCTTCATTCTGACAATTTTCAATCCTGAAAATAGAAAACAATCAGAAGTCAAGATAATGGACAATAGATTAATTAAATTTTTGGAAACAATGCTGCAGGAAACATGACATTAAGGTGATTATCGGTCTCCATGGTGCTCCAGGCTCACAAAACGGTGATGAGCACAGTGGCACCAGAGATGGATTTATAGAATGGCCTGAGTCGCAAGAGAACATCGACAAGAGTCTTTCTGTCATTTTCTTGCTGCGAGATTCAACAAGTTCCTATAGCAGTAATTCATTTCGATAGATTTTGACATGGCTTAAGAAATTGCTCCATAGAGTAACTATATTTCTGGATATAGTAGAAAAAAGCCCCTTCTTTTCCAATCAATCAGTTCCATAGCAAATTTTTAAAAATTGCTTCTGTGATTGACAGACCTTGCGCTTTTGGGCACTGAACTATTGAATGAGCCACGTTCGCCTACAGTTAGCTTGAAAAATGAGACTGATTACTACTCACAGGGTTATGACATAGTTTGAAAGTATTCATTGTCGGTGTATGTGATAATGTGCAACAGAATCGACCCTGCTGATCCAAAAGAGTTGTTTCAAATTAACAGCGGCTTATCCCGCACAGTTGTGGATGTGCATTACTACAATCTCTTCGATGATGCCACTTTAAAAAATATGACGATTCAGCAAAAAATCGACTATATCAAAACCACAAGAGCTCAAATTGTGCAGAGCCTCATCTCGGCCAATGGTCACACTTTTCAATAAAGTGTCTCATTTCTTGATTCTACAGGGCTTATATCAGAACTCACCATCGTATAAATTTGAGCAACGCTAGGGTACTCACTGTAAGGAATTTCCAAAGTAGCCATCTCCAGCAAGCACATGCCGAAGGAATAAATCTCTACAAGCTCATTATAATCCTCCTCATATAATTATGGAGCCATGAATTCCAAAGTACCGAGGGCAGAGTGCGCAGCATGAACATTTCCCAAGGTAGTGGCAAGACCCAGATCCCCAATCTTCAGAACGACACCATGTAAAAGTAGGATAAGAGTTTGTTCAATTGGTTTAACCGTAAGCCAAAAAGCATCTTGTCGATAGGAATACCAGAACGGATGGTTTAAATTTGATAGAGTTGAGCAAAAAAACTGATAAGCATTAATTTCACATTCATATTCAACCATTAACATCATATATATATTTTTGTTAATATTCGACACATGCAGGCACAATGCAAGGATCAGCTGACTACTGATTTTGAAGGGGAGCCTGGTTGGGAAGGCAATAATGTAGCAACTTTTGAGATGACCATCGTAAGGACATTGCAGGGGGAGTTTCAAATCTCAAATGGTTATTGACCCGAGAAAGCTACACAAGTCTTGAACGTAATGGGCAAGTCCTACTAAACATCTTACTCTTACATTGTTGAGAAATAGTAGCCAACGGGACCTCTCATGATTTTACTTTTTGGTCTCTCAGGAACACCGAAGCACTTTCATTACAGAGAATGATTTCGTTTTGCTGGCCAAGCAAGGGATAAATGCTGTCAGAGTTGCTGTTGGATGGTGGATTGCAAGTGATCCAAAACCTCCTGCTCCTTTTGTTGCAGGATCTCTAGCTTGTCTCGACAAAACCTTCACGTGGGCACAGTAAGTGAAAATTGGCCTTCATTCTGACAATTTTAAATCCTGAAAATAGAAAACAATCATAAGTCGAGATAATGGACTATAGGTTAATTAACTTTTTGGAAAAAATATTGTAGGAAACATGACATTAAGGTGATTATCGATCTCCATCCTACTCCAGGCTCACAAAACGATGATGAGCATAGTGGCACTAGAGATGAATTTAGTGAATGGCCTGAGTCGCAAGAGAACATCGACAAGAGTCTTTCTGTCATTGATTTTCTTACTGCGAGCTTCAACAAATTCCTATAGCAGTAATTCATTAAGATAGATTTCGACACGGCTTAAGAAATTCCTCCATAGAGTAACTATATTTATGGATATAGTAGAAAAAAGGCCCTTCTTTTCCAATCAATTAGGTCCATAACAAATTTTTAAAAATTGCTTCTGTGATTGACAGATATGCTACACACCCTGCCCTTTTGGGCACTGAACTATTGAATGAGCCACGTTTGCCTGCAGTTAGCTTGAAAAATGTGACTGATTACTACTCACGGGGTTACGACATAGTTCGAAAGTATTCATCGTCGGCGTATGTGATAATGTGCAACAGAATCGGTGCTGTTGATCCAAAAGAGTTGTTTCAAATTAACAACGGCCTGTCCCGCACAATTGTGGATGTGCATTACTACAATCTCTTCGATGACGCCACTTTCAAAAATATGACGGTTCAGCAAAACATCAACTATATCAAAATGACAAGAGCTCAAACTGTGTAGAGCCTCATCTCGGCCAATGGTCGCACTTTTCAATAAACTATCTCATTTCTCGATTCATAACATTTTCCAATGCTGCAGGGCTTATATCAGAACTCACCATCTTATAAATTTGAGCAAAGCTACGGTACTCACTGTAAGGCATTTCCAAAGTAACCATCTCCAGCAAGCACATGCCAAAAGAATAAATATCTACAAGCTAATTATAATCCTCCTCATATAATTCTGGAGCCATGAATTCCAGAGTATCGAGGGTAGAGTGCGCAGCATGAACATTTCCCAGGGTAGTGGCAAAACCTAGATCCCCAATCTTCAGAATGCCACCATTGCCATTCACAAAAATATTGTTGCAATTCAAATGTCTATGAATTACACAAGGCATGTGATTATGAAGATAATGCAACCCTCCAGTATCTGAAGTGACCAATTCTTCAAAGCCTTCGTTGAGACATGGCGGTGCTTCTGGCAGTACTCTCTCAGAGTCCCCGAGGTACAGACCTCAGTAATGAAATTCACATGACTTGTCTTTCTGTCCAGCCATGCATTATAGAGCATAATTATGTTTTCATTCCCGAGAGATTTCAATAGACAGACTTCTGCATAGATCCTCTGTGTGGAAGCATCATCTAGGTTTTGCAGAGGCACCTTGTTCCAATCAACCTCAATATCCTCTTCTTGATCAAAAGCTCGATATACCTTCTTCATAGCACCACGGCCCAACACATTTCATAGCAACCATACCTACCAGTGGGATCTAGTTCCACAAAGGGCTCCCTGTCTTTATCACAGGTGTCATATTCTACACTAGGCATTTCTCCACCTCCTATAGGAAAGGAAAGCCTTACCCTAGAATTCCAAATTAGATTCATCTTCTAATTTGAATTTAATGAACAGAAACCCTTGCAGGGCTATAGGATGACAGAGAAATAGAGATTTTCCCTACGTTTGGAAGATGAACAGACAGCAAAGACAGAAGACTTTGCTTCTTGTGGGATTCAGAAATCCACCCAATAAATTTAAGTGTAAAAAATAAAATTGCCACGCAATCTTAAATCAAACCAAGAAATCCAAAACCCTACCTCTACACAGAAACAAATTATGTTGGCAGAAAAGAAATTCTATGCGGATTGTTTTCAATAAACTGTCTCATTTCTTGATTCATAACATTTTCCAATGCTGCAGGGCTTATATCAGAACTCACCATCTTATAAATTTGAGAAATGCTACGGTACTCACTATAAGGAATTTCCAAAGTAACCATCTCCAGCAAGCACATGCAGAAAGAATAAATCTCTACAAGCTCATTGTAATCCTCCTCATATAATTCTGGAGCCATGAATTCTGGAGTACCGAGGGAAGAGTGCACAACATGAACATTTCTCAGGGTAGTGGCAAGACCCAGATCCCCAATCTTCAGAACGGTACCATGTAAAAGTACGATAAGAGTTTGTTCAATTGGTTTAACCGTAAGCCAAAAAGCATATTGTAGATAGGAATACTAGAAGGGATGGTTTAAATTTGATAGAGTCGAGCAAAAAAACTGATAAGCATTAATTTCACATTCATATTCAACCATTAACATCATATATATATTTTTGTTGATATTCGACACATGCAGGCACAATGTAAGGATCAGCTGACTGCTGATTTTGAAGGGGAGCCTGGTTGGGAAGGCGATAATGCAGCAACTTTCGAGATGACCATCGTAAGGACGTTGCAGGGGGAGTTTTAAATTTCAAACGGTTATGGATGCGAGGCAATTCCTACTAAACATCTTACTCTTAGATTGTTGAGAAATAGTAGCCAATGAGGCCTCTCATGATTTTACTTTTTGGTCTCTCGGGAACACCGAAGCACTTTCATTACAGAGAATGATTTCGTTTTCCTGGCCAAGCACGGGATAAATGCTGTCAGAGTTGTTGTTGGATGGTGGATTGCAAGTAATCCAAAACCTCCTATTCCTTTTGTTGCAAGATCTCTAGCTTGTCTCGCCAAAGCCTTCTCGTGGGCATAATAAGTGAAAATTGGCCTTCATTCTGACAATTTTCAATCCTGAAAATAGAAAACAATCAGAAGTCAAGATAATGGACTATAGGTTAATTAACTTTTTGGAAACAATGACTGGATTGAGCAGCAACTTTAATAATTAACAAACATGAACGAGCTGCAAATATACATTTCAATCCAAGCAGTACTTTCTATGTATGCAAGTGGACGAACCACTGGTACACTTTCTTATTATTCCATCCCTTTCCAGCCATTAATTTTGGATCTCTTATGTCCATTTCCATAGATAATTGTGTTGAATTGATCCTTTTAAGAGTTATAAGTTCCACTAACTCAAGGAATATTATTCATTCAAAAAAACGTTAGCAGTTTTTGGCTTTCATCTATGGCACCCAAAGCATTTAAGTTCCATGGGGGGTCTATATTCTATCCACCGAGCTAAAGCTGGAAACGAATTTTGTATAGGCTGGTGCCAGAGAGAAGACAATTGAGATAAAAATAAAACATAAGGACACACTGAAGCAACAATAAGATTTTTATTTTATTTTATTTTATAGGGAGCACGCTGACAACTCTGGAACAGAACGTAATTCTTACCTCCAATGAGGTAAAACAAAAAAAAAGAACAAGCAACTACCTTCTTTATAATCCTACAATTCAATGCCAACTTATTGTTATAATATAACAATTTTCAAAAACAAGTTACCACTCTTGATGATTCATGTGGGCCCGTGGATTACCATAATCTTAAAGTTTTCAAAATTTTACCATTCCCTACACTTACTCACTCACAATAATACTCCATTCGCATCAGCTTGTTGAGAACATCTTGATTTTTCTAATTGGCCAAGGTTTTTGTCTCAATGTATTTCAACCTAAGTCACCTAACATGGAACACTAGGATTCGAGTGTCTCTCATATATTTCTTTGAGTATTTTCTCAAAATTAAATCCATCTGTAAAAACAGAATAGTTTCTCATTCTACAGTCCTGAGAATTGATACTTTCAAGTGTCAACTTGTACACAAATATGAATTCATATGACTGCTCAAAAACCACAAAGGACCATATATATATATGGTTTAAGGAAATAGATATTCTGCTAAAAATAGATGTACCTGTTTGTGTGAAGTTACCATTTTTTTATTCTTCTAGCAAACCAAATCCAGCTTCAACCCATTCTGCTTGTTTTGGTAGTGTGCATCTACTAGCATGTTATGGTAATGATTTTACTTTTTGGTCTCTCGGGAACACCAAAGCACTTTCATTACAGAGAATGATTTCATTTGCCTGGCCAAGCACGGGATAAATGTTGTCAGAGTTGTTGTTGGATGGTCGATTGCAAGTGATCCAAAACCTCCTACTCCTTTTGTTGCAGGATCTCTAGCTTGTTTCAATAAAGCCTTCTTGTGGGCATAGTAAGTGAAAGCTAGCCTTCATTCTGACAATTTTCAATCCTGAAAATAGAAAACAATCAGAAGTCAAGATAATGGACTATAAGTTAATTAACGTTTTGGAAACAATGCTGCAGGAAACATGACATTAAGGTGATTATCGATCTCCATGCTACACGAGGCTCACAAAATGGTGATGAGCACAGTGGCACCAGAGATGGATTTATTGAATGGCCTGAGTCACAAGAGAACATCAACAAGAGTCTTTTTGTCATTGATTTTCTTGCTGCGAGGTACAACAAATTCCTATAGTAGTAATTCATTTCGATAGATTTTGACATGGCTTAAGAAATTTCTCCATAGAGTAACTATATTTCTGGATATAGTAGAAAAAAGCCCCTTCTTTTCCAATCAATCAGGTCCATAGCAAATTTTTAAAAATTGCTTCTGTGATTGACATATATGTTGCACACCCTGCACTTTTGGGCACTGAACTATTGAATGAGCCACGTTCACCTACAGTTAGCTTGAAAAATGTGACTGATTACTACTCACGGGGTTACGACATAGTTCGAAAGTATTCGTCGTCGGCATATGTGATAATGTGCAACAGAATCGGCCCTACTGATCCAAAAGAGTTGTTTCAAATTAACAACGGCCTGTCCCGCACAGTTGTGGATGTGCATTACTACAATCTCTTCGATGACGCCACTTTCAAAAATATGATGGTTCAGCAAAACATCGACTATATCAAAACCACAAGAGCTCAAACTGTGCAGAGCCTCATCTTGGCCAATCATCGCACTTTTCAATAAACTGTCCCATTTCTTGATTCATAACATTTTCCAATGCTGCAGGGCTTTTCCAATGCTGCAGGGCTTATATCAGAACTCACCATCTTATAAATTTGAGCAACGCTACAATACTCACTGTAAGGAATTTCCAAATTAACCATCTCCAGTGAGCACATGCCGAAAGAATAAATATCTACAAGCGCATTATAATCCTCCTCATATAATTCTGGAGCCAACCCTTGTAGGGCTATAGGATGACAGAGAAATAGAGATTTTCCCTATATGCGGAAGACGAATAGACAGCAAAGGCAGAAGACTTTGCTTCCTGTGGGATTCAGAAATCCACCCAATAAATTTAAGTGTAAAAAATAAAATTGCTATGCAATCTTAAATCAAACCAGGAAATCCAAAACCCTAACTCTACACAGAAACAAATTATGTGTTCGTAGAAAAAAATATCATAAAACTATTTTCATAAAGAGAATCCTCAAAAAATAAATCTGTGAACAAAACCATTGCATGCACAGGGTTCCATACACAGTGATCAAGGAAAGCTAGCTTACAAAAACAAATAGAGCATGCGTGCAGCTTTGGTGGATTTCCCATTGAATGCAACTCAACAGGGAACGCGTTGTCCTGCTCATAGCACCGGGTAACGCGAGGATTTCTGGAAGAAAACGCGAGGATTTCTGGAAGAAAACGGAGATTTCCTTTGAGTTCACAGTGGAGACGGATTCAGCAATGAATTTGTAACGATTAGACCAGTGCATTGTTTCAGCAACTAATTTTTACGCCGTAAGGCGTTTCCCTCTGAAATCAACTCTCCTCTCTGCCTACCTGTCATCTTGTAAGCCACACGATTATGTGTTAGACGATTGCAAAGATTTCAGCCGTTAGATAAACGACGTAAATATTGACCACTTCACACAAATAGCTCAATCATCCTATCTGTTTATGTAGTCACAATTCTCTCAGAGACCAATTACAGCGGAGAAAATCACAGTTTAGAAACCGTAGCATACAAAATTTGGAAGCAAGAAGAAATTAAACAAAATCACATTTTACATTATAGGAAAGGCCTTGGCCTTGCTTGCATACTCAGGCTTAGGCAAATTACAAATGTATAGATTTTGATGTGTTGCATAGTGATTTTTAGAAAGTTAATGGATGGTGTGGTAAATTCGGCATACGGTGGAGTGTCGGTTAAAGATGGTGTCGGTGACTGTTGGACAATTGACACCAACATCTTATATTTCGACTTCACAGTTAACATTCTCACACTAGAAACCGAATCTAGAATCCTGAATCAAGTCACACCAAGTCCTACCATGCCTCTACATAACTCATGCTTATTTCTTGGTAGAATCTTAGTGAGCATATCAACAGGGTTCCTATCTGTATAGATCTTTTCCAACGAGTATTGTCCTTTCTCCAATACATGTAGATCCAATGGTACATTAAGTCAATGTGCTTGGCTTTTGAGTGAAATGTTGCGTTTTTCGCCTGAATGACACTCTGACTATCACTATATAGCATATACTTGTCTTGCTTTATTCCTCTCTCTCAAAGGAATCGTTGCATCCACAACATCTCCTTACAAGCCTTTGTTGCAACTATATACTCTACCTCTATTGTAGAGAGAGCTACTATTCTTTGTAGCCTTGACACCCAAGATACTGTTGCACCTACAAACGTATACAAATAACCTATACTGGACTTTCTGGTGTCCATATCTCCAGCCGTATTTGCATTTGTAAATCCTTCAAGCATAGTCTCATTATGACCAAAACATAAATAATAATGGCTAGTACCCTTGAGATACCTCAAAATCAATTTTACTACTTGTCAATATTGTTTGCCTGGATTGGAAAGGAACCTACTCACTACTCCCACTGAATATGAAATGTCTAGTCGTGTACATACCATGGCATACATCAAGTTGTCAACTGCTGAAGCATAAGGAATCTTGCTCATTTATTCCTTCTCCTTGTCATCACTAGTAAATAACTCAGTACTGAGCTTGAAGTGAGCTGCACGGGGTGTACCAACTAGCTTGGCATCCTTCATATTAAACATGTCAGGCACCTTTTTGATATATTTTTCTTGTGACAACCACAACCTTCTGTTTCTCTTGTCATGCATAATCCTCATGCCCAATATATGTTGTGCTGAACCCATGATGGGGCCAGCTCACGTGGTCCTGCCGTTAATGCACTCCACTTGATGGTGTACCAACAATTAATGATATTAATCAAAAGATTTTTGGATATATGTCAATTGATTTCAATCTGTGTTGAATTGAAAGAGGTTACGGTGATTGTACGTTTGTTATGTGTTTGGTGGACATCTGTCCCTCCTCGGAATTCTAAGAACCCACCTTGGTATAGGGTTTCACCACCTTCGCGCTCATTTGGTTATTCGTTGTTTCTCTCGGTCATTTGCTCTGTGAGCTCTCGGCGACCTCTTGCAGCTTCACTGTGGATTTGTTTGTTTTGGTTGGAGGCTTGTCCGCCTGGTTCTCTGAGCTGCGTGCTCTTGGTGGCCTTCACGGCTTCAGTGTGGTTTCCTTTGGTCTGTTCATGGTTTTGTTGTCTAGGTTCTTCACGCTGTATGCTCTCGGCGGTCTTCATGGCTTCAATGTGGGTTTCATTCTTGCGGTCTTGCCTCACTGGTTCGGGATTTGACCTGGGAGTTTTCCATTCACCTGGCAAATTGATGAAACCCTAGTAAGGTTTGTTTTCTTTGGGTCTTCTGCTTGTATGTCGACTGTTACTGTGTGTTTGGTGTCTGCTTTAGTGGGTCTCTGCCTCTGTGCGTCCTTTTCTCGATTTGTTGCCTGTGTTTTCACGATTATCAGAGTTGGTTGATGGTCATATGGTTCTTGGTCACGTTCTCCAGCGCTGGTTCGATTCCTCCACAAACTCGACAGAATTATGGTGGCGATTTCCATCGGTTCCTCCGCCAACTTATCTGGTAAGTTCCCTGTTCTATGCTGGATGCTTGTACTCTTTTTCTATCTGTGTCTAACGTCTTCGGCTCCTCGTGAGCAGGAAGACAATTCGAAGGTATGGTTGCGGTCACGACTTGTCTATCAGGGAAACTAATTCTCTGTATTTTATTTGTTCCTTCAATTTCCAGTTCCCCTGTATTCCGTTTCACAGTGACTAATCTCGTCTTGTTGTTTCCCTTCGCAGGTAGAGTCACCCGAGGGTTTCGGCGCTTGGACACTCACCTATCCCGAATGAAACCCGGGTAGTGTCGTTCTGTTCATTTGTGGTTTTCTTGACCTTAGTATTACGACTTGTAGGGTTGATATTTTTGCTGGCCTTGAGCCGCTGTCTGTAGTTGGTTCTTTAGTCGTTAAGCTCTGTCGTTGGGTTATGGTAATGAGTTGGGAGCTTATGGGGTTTGGCTTCCGTTTGTAATTATTATGATTCCCATGACTATGAACTGGGTTCATTCCTTTGCTTTGAACATAATGTAAATGAACAATGATTTTGATGACTTTATTTGTATTTCTATGAATTCAACTCTGGAATTGAATTGGGTTATATTTGTAAGTTCGCATACCTAGTGTTTACAGTGGTTGTTCGCTCAACTGGACTTGCAATTTCTAACTTTGTATGGTGTAATTACATAAATGATTTTTTTATGTCTGCTTATTTTTGTTTGAGTCGACTGTAGCTGGGCGTCGTTACTTCTCCTCCGAATTCGATTATCTCTCCTTTTGATTTAGAACCTGTAGCAATGCATTAACAATCTTCACACAGTAATTTAATACAAATTATTACACAGTTGTCTAGGACGATGTAGGGATGTATGTGCACAAAAAAACTATATTTTTCCTCTCTGTATTTCTTCTTCAGTCGAACCTTCCTATTGTGCTTTGTCTCTCCTTTTAATAGCATTGTTTACAAATTGTCCTAACTGCTGTTAGTTTGTTCAATTGTTTACATCAATGATTCCTCATACAGAACTTTGCATGGTTGTCTAGTACATTTTCTTTTCATGCTTTTACAACAGTAAATTAACTGCCTGGAAACAATGACTCTAACTAATTACTACTACTCCTAATTACAATTTATTACATTAATCTTAGGCAACTTAATAAAAGAAAAGTAATAAAAAAAAGAAAAAGAAAACAAGTATGCTATCCACCCAGTGAATTAATTTCTCTGTCCTCTTTAGAACCACATCACCCTCACTTTTGTCTTTGCCCTGTCAGCCAGATGCTCCTGCATCAGGCTCCCAGGGTAAAAGAAAATCATGGCTCCATTCCATGAGCTCCTCCACCGAATAGCCAGCCTTCGGTATCTGCGCCGCGTCGAGCCACGAGCTGTCCTCCATTGGATGGTCCCTCCACTTGACGAGATATCATAGATATTCGTTCCTACGTGTCTTCTTGGCTACCTGGGTACTGAGAATCCCTTCAATCTCATGGGATTGAGCCGAAGGCATATGCCTCATCCAAGAACTGTCTCCAACTTGGGTGTCCCGTTCTGGCCGTACCACACTGTCTTCCTCTGCTTGGGCAGTATATGGGAACAGATCCGCCACATTGAAAATAGGTGATATGCCTATATCAGGTGGCAGCTGAATTTCGTAGGCGTTGGCTGAAAATTTACGCAAGATCTTGCAGGGACCAATTTTTTTAAATTTTAATTTATCATCTCCAACATTAGGAAATCATCTCCAACATTAAATTGTACTTCTCTTCGCCTTGAGTCTGCTTGTTGCTTATATTTCTGTACGTTGTCCTGCAATTTTAATTTTACCTGTTCGTGTAGTTCGCTCATTGCTTCGGCAAAATCTTCTCCATCTGCGCTTCTCCGCTCCAATTTTCCCAAATCTCGCAGTTCATGTATTCCCCGAGGATGCATGCCGTACAAGATTTGGAATGGGCTATGGGGTGCTACGATTGGGTGAATCGTTATAAGCGAATTCCGCCTGAGCGAGAGCACGATCCCATAACTGTGAATTTTCCCTAGTCAAACTCCGTAATAAATTTCCCAAACTCCTGTTCACCACTTCCATTTGTCCATTAGTCTGCGGATGATACGCAGAGCTGAAATTTAATTGTGTGCCCAAATTTTTCCACAGGGTGCGCCAAAAGTGTCCTGTGAATTTTACATCCTTGTTAGAAACGATAGATCTGGGTAGGCCATGCAATCTAACAACCTCCGTGAAAAACAGGTGAGCTACGTACGTGGCATCACTAGTTTTCCGACAAGGAATAAAATGAGCCATTTTTGAAAATATATCTACGACCACCATCACTGAGTCATACCCCCGCTGCGTTCTAGGTAGTCCCAAGACAAAGTCAATGACTGAGTCCCATGGCCTGCTCAGAACAGGTAGTGGTGTGTAAAGTCCAGTATTCTGACTGTGTCCTTTCGCCAGTTGGCAGACTTTACACCTATTCACATATCGTTGTACATCCCTGCGCATTCTGGGCCAGTAATAAAAGTGTCCGAGCTACTCCAAAGTTTTGTCTATGCCAAAATGACCGGCTAGACCACCACTATGTTTCTCCCGTACAATATTTTCCTTCATCGAACAGTCCGGGATACATAACTGTCCACCTCTGAACAACAGTCCTTCCTGAAAATTGTAGTCCAACCATGGACTTATATTCCTCAACACGGGGTTTTGGCAGGCTTCAAAGGCTTCTTTGAAGTCTGTGTCGGTCTGGTACAAATCCTTTAGATGTTCGAATCCCATCACCTGTATTCTGCTTTCCTGTAAGAGCAAATCTCTTCTGCTCAAGGCATCTGCCACTTTATTGGCTTGCCCACTAATGTGTTTTAACATGAAAGTGAAACTCTGCAAGTATTCTACCCATTTGGCGTGCTTATGGTTTAATTTGTGCTGGTGCATTACATATTGTAACGCTGAATTATCATAAAATAATACAAACTCGTTGCCCAGCAGGTAGTGTCTCCAATGCTTTAAAGCTTGGACCACGACATAAAATTCCTTGTCATACGAGGAGTATTTATGCCTGCTTTCATTTAATTTCTCACTAAAGAATGCCACCGATCTATCTTCCTGACTGAGCACAGCGCCAATAGCTGTCCCACTTGCGTCACATCGAACCTGAAAATTTTTGTTAAAGTTGAGCAGCCTCAAGATTGGCCTCTTTGTAATCTTTCGCTTCAAAAGCTGAAAGTTGTCCTCTACTGCTCTGGTCCAGAAAAAAGGCTGACTGGCCTTTTTGATGGTGTCTAGCATCGGCGCGCAGATTTCACTGAAGTTCCTAACAAATTTCTGATAAAAACTTGCCAATCCGTGAAAACTACGTACCTCAAATAAGCTCTTTGGTGACGACCAATTTATGATTGCCGCAATCTTTTCTGGGTCCATCTTCAATTCATTTTCCGCAATTACAAACCCCAAATAGACCAGTTCCTTCTGCAGGAAAGTACATTTCTTTAAGTTTATCAATAGTTTGTTCTATTGTAACTTCTCTAGCACCCTTCGAACAGGTTGAAGGTGTTCTCCTTTCGTTCTACTGAAAATCAAAATATCGTCAAGATAAACTATCACAAACTTGCTAATAAATTCTTTTAACATCTCATTCATCAATCTCATAAAAGTACAAGGAGCGTTACTCAATCCAAATGGCATGACTAGCCATTTGAACAGCCCTTCATTAGTCTTGAAAGCCGTCTTCCACTCATCTCCTTCTCTAATCCTGATATGATGATATCCACTCTTCAAATCAGTCTTCGTGAAGTAAGATGCCCCGCTAAGACAATCCATCATGTCATCCATTCTGGGTAGGGGAAATTTGTATCGAATAGTGATTTTATTGATAGCTTGTGAATCCGTACACATCCACCATTCTCCACCCTTCTTGGGTGCAAGTACTGTTGGTACCGCACAAGGGCTCAAACTTTCTCTGACCAGTCCCTTATCCAGCTACTCTTGCACTTGTTTACGAATCTCTTCATTATCTTTCGGGCTCATTCTATATGCTGCCTTGTTCGGTAGGCTTGCTCCAGGTATGAAATAGATATGATGGCTAATGCTCCTCTTGGGAGGCAACTTATCTGGTAAATCGTCGACCACAATGTCCTTAAACTCTTCTAACAGCTCCTGAATCTCTGTAGTCAATTCTGACTTTTCTGTGTTCAGCAACACTATTTTTGTCCTCCTTACAATCGCATAATTCACCTCGTTTTCCTCAATCTGCTTAACAAACTGTTTTCCTCCTATTAACAATGGTTTTGTTCCACTTGATTTTGTTGCATCCTCCTCTTTGATGGGTACAAGCATCTGTTTGAATCCATATTTCACAAATTTGTAACAATTCGTCTTCCCATCATGCATCACCTTCCGATCATACTGCCATGGTCTCCCTAGCAGTATATGGCATACGTCCATTGGCATAATATCGCATACAACCTTGTCCTGGTATTTGCCAATGTGAAATTCAACCTCGAATTGTTCCTCAACTAATAGTTGGTGGCCTTTCTGTAGCCACGACACCTTGTAAGGTGTGGGATGCTTAAGTCACTTCAATCCCAGCTTTTCCACCATCTCGGTGGCAACCAAAATTATCTGTACTTCCGCTATCTATGATCAATTTACAACACTTCCCATGTGATTTGCAAACTGTTCGGAACAGTGCCTTCCATTGGGTCTATTCAGCCATCTCCTTGGCTGGCTTCAACAACACTTTGTTCAAAACTAAAGCCTCTCCTGTTTCTGCCACATTTTCTACCTCCCGGGGCTATGCTTCAGCTTCCTCAGGCTGCACAACAAATGCTCCCCTCTGGCCAGCGTGCTCGGCTTCTGGGCATTCGATGGATCTGTGCCCCCACTTATGGCACCTGTAGCACTGGACATTAATCCCCCTTCCGCGACCATTTCCTCTTCCCCACTTATATGGCCGACCTCCTTTGGTGCCATCTCCCTTCTCTGCTGTCCCTGAAGTTCTGGAGCTGCTGCCTTCTTCGCTGTTAGTGGCAGTTCTCCCTTTGCCGTAGGACTGTCCTCATCCTCTGCCATTTCCTCGTCCTCTCCTATTACTCTGTTTCTTGTTAATTTTTTTTTCAGCCTTTACAGTACTCTGAAAGGCTTCTTTGATATTCTGTGGAGAGAGAATACCGATCTCATCTAGTATTTCCAGCCTCAAGCCATTCACGTATCTCACTGTCTTCTCTGGAGTATCATCAGTATAACCAGCCCGCAAGTTTACACGATAAAACTCCTCTGTGTATTCCTTTACGGTCATACCTTTCTGCCTTAAATTCTGCACTCATTGATAAAGTTCGACCTGATAGTCTTTAGGCAAAAATTTTCCCTTCATTTTTCCACCATCCTTGGCCACTTCCTTATTGGTAGCTTGTTCATCCTCTTCCTGTCCGCTTGGACACTCCCACCATAAAGTAGCGTGTCCTTTTAATTTGGTCGCAACAAATCTAACTCTTTTGCCCTCACCGATCTCTTCGTTTTCAAAATACTTATCTAACTCACTTACCCAATCCAGCAGAACATCTGCGGATAGACTGCCATCATAGTTAGGGATCTCAGGTTTGGGTTTGCTGCTAGCTAACAGTACAGATCTCAACAATCTTAACTCTGGGGCTTCTTCCTTTGATCTGTCCGTAGCAGTTACTGCCTCTTCTTCACTATCATCCCCAAGTTCTGGGTCTCTTCTTCTTCTTGCCTCCACTGCTTCTAAGCGAGCAATAAGGACTCTCAACTCTTCCCTCAAGCCCTCGTCTGCTACTCTGCGCACACCTCTTCCATGTCCTCGTCTTTGAACGTCCATCTCCCTCTTTCTTTCTTCAATTTCTTGCTCTGATACCACTTTATGGGGCCAACCCACGTGGTCCCGCCGTCAATGCGCTCCACTTGATGGTGTACCAACAATTAATGATATTAATCAAAAGATTTTTGGATATATGTCAATTGATTTCAATCTGCGTTGAATTGAAAGGGGTTACGATGATTGTACGTTGGTTATGTGTTTGGTGGACATCTGTCCCTCCTCGGAATTCTAAGAACCCGCCTTGGTATAGGGTTTCACCACCTTCGCGCTCATTTGGTTATTCGTTGTTTCTCTCGGTCATTTGCTCTGTGAGCTCTCAGCGACCTCTTGCAGCTTCACTGTGGATTTGTTTGTTTTGGTTTGAGGCTTGTCTGCCTGGTTCTCTGAGTTGCGTGCTCTTGGTGGCCTTCACGGCTTCAGTGTGGTTTCCTTTGGTCTGTTCGTGGTTTTGTTGTCTGGGTTCTTCGAGCTGTATGCTCTCGACGGTCTTCATGGCTTCAATGTGGGTTTCATTCTTGCGGTCTTGCCTCACTGGTTCAGGATTTGACCTGGGAGTTTTCCGTTCACCTGGCAAATTGATGAAACCCTGGTAAGGTTTGTTTTCTTCGGGTCTTCTTCTTGTATGTCGACTGTTACTGTGTGTTTGGTGTCTGCTTTAGTGGGTCTCTGCCTTTGTGCATCATTTTCTCGATTTGTTGCCTGTGTTTTCATGATTATCATAGTTGGTTGATGGTCATATGGTTCTTGGTCACGTTCTCCAACACTAGTTCGATTCCTCCACAAACTCGACAGAATTATGGTGGCATTTTCCATCGGTTCCTCCGCCAAATTATTTGGTAAGTTCCTTGTTCTATGCTGGATGCTTGTACTCTTTTTCTATCTGTGTCTAACGTCTTCGGCTCCTCGTGAGTAGGAAGACAATTTGAAGGTATGGTTGCGGTCACGGCTTGTCTGTCAAGTAAACTAATTCTCTGTATTTTATTTGTTCCTTCAATTTCCAGTTCCCCTGTATTTCGTTTCACAGTGACTAATCTCGTCTTGTTGTTTCCCTTCCCAGGTAGAATCACCCGAGGGTTTCGGCGCTTGGACACTCAGCGATCCCGAATGAAACCCGGGTAGTGTCGTTCTGTTCGTTTGTTGTTTGCTTGACCTTAGTATTACGACTTGTAGGGTTGATATTTTTGTTGGCCTTGAGCCACTGTCCGTATTTGGTTCTTTAGTCGTTAAGCTCCGTCGTTGGGTTATGGTAATGAGTTGGGGGCTTATGGGGTTTGGCTTCCGCTTGTAATTATTATGATTCCCATGACTGTGAACTGGGTTCGTTCCTTTGCTTTGAACATAATGTAAATGAACAATGATTTTGATGACTGTATTTGTATTTCTATGAATTCAACTCTGGAATTCAATTGGGTTATATTTGTAAGTTCGCATACCTGGTGTTTACAGTGGTTGTTCGCTCAACTGGACTTGCAATTTCTGACTTCGTATGGTGTAATTACATAAATGATTTTTTTATGTCTGGTTATTTTTGTTTGAGTCGCCTGTAGCTGGGCGCCGTTACTTCTCCTACAAGTTCGATTATCTCTCCTTTTGATTTAGAACCTGTAGCAATGCATTAACAATCTTCACACAGTAATTTAATACAAATTATTACACAGTTGTCTAGGACGCTGTAGGGATGTATGTGCCGAGAAAAATTATATTTTTCCTCTCTGTATTTCTTCTTCAGTCGAACCTTCCTATTGTGCTTTGTCTCTCCTTTTAATAGCACTGTTTACAAACTGTCCTAACTGTTGTTAGTTTGTTCAATTGGTTACATCAGTTATTCCTCATACGGAACTTTGCATGGTTGTCTAGTACATTTTCTTTTCATGCTTTTACAACAGTAAATTAACTACCTGAAAACAATGACTCTAACTAATTACTACTGCTCCTAATTACAATTTATTACATTAATCTTAGGCAACTTAATAAAAGAAAAGTAATAAAAAAAAACAAGTATGTTATCCACTCAGTGAATTAATTTCTCTGTCCTCTTCAGAAACCACATCGCCCTCACTTTTGTCTTTGCCCTGTCAGCCAGATGCTCCTGCATCAACCCAAATCCTTTGTTGCAAATTTGTTGCCCAAATCTTTCTTCAACCTATTGATCATATTTTTATCATGCCCAATATATGTTGTGCTGGACCCAAATCCTTCATTGCAAATTTGTTGCCCAAATATTTCTTCAACCTATTAATCATATTTTTATCATGCCCAACAATCAACATATCATCCACATATAACAATAATATGATATACTTTCCTTGATCACACCTCCTGATATAGATACAATGGTTAGCTTCCAACCTGTGAAAACCATGTTCCAACATGAATCAATCAAATTTATTATACCATTGCAAAGATGTCTGTTTCATCCCATAGAGGCTCTTCTTCAACCTGCAAACTAGGTCTTCCTTGCCTCTTTCTACGAAACCTTTTGGCTGCTCCATATAAATTTCTTCCTCCAATTCACCATGAAGGAAAGCAATCTTTATATCTAACTGTTCACATTCTAAGTCTAAAGAAGCAACAAGACCAAGAATGACTTTGATGGATGACATTTTGACAACAGGTGAAAAAAAAATCAGTGAAGTCAATACCTTCTTTTTGGGCAAATCCTTTCACCACTAGCCTTTCTTTATACCTTTCCTTCTTTCCGTCACCTTCATGCTTAATCATGTATACCCATTTTTTTTGTAGAGCCTTTCTACCTTTTGGGAGCTTTACCAATTCCCAAGTTTTATTTTCTAGCAAAGAGTTCATTTCTTCCATTCTTTACTATGCTCAACTTTACAAGCCTCTTGAAAACAATCAGGCTCACCTTCATTAGTTAATAAAATATAGTTTGAAGGATGATATCTTTGTGAAGGTTTATGAGGTATAGAAGATCCGCAAACCAATTGTGGTAGTGCATTATTAGGTTGAATCTCCTGTAAAGGTTCTTGTAAGATTCATTCTTGTTGATGTTCATCACTTTCCACTTGCTATCCTTCATGCTCTTGAATTTGTTGTCCATTTTCTTGCATTGGTGGGATGTTTTCATGATGCTCTTCAAACCTGTCAATAACTTTCTTGACCTACAACTCACCTATAGACCTCTTAAACATCTCTGACTCATTAAATATAACATCCCTACTTCTAATAACTTTATGTTTGACTAGATCCCATAGATGATAACTAAATTCTTCATCCGCATATCCCAAAAAAATGCATTTCATAGATTTATCATTTAGCTTAGTTCTAATTTCTTTGGGAATATGTACAGATTCTTCACATCCAAAGATTTTCAAATGAGAATAATTCAACTTCTTACCCGTCGAAATCTTTAGGAATTCCGCCATCCAAGGTTATAGCAGGAGATTGGTTTATAAGGTAACAAGCTGTCCTTACTGCGTCTACACAAAAATGCTTTCCAAACTAGAATTTGACAACACACTCCTCACTTTCTCCATAATGGTGTGATTCATCCTTTTCTCAACATCATTCTATTGAGGAGTGCCAGACACAGTCTTCTCATGCTTTATGCCAAACTTATTACAGTATTCATTGAATGCATTTGCACAATATTCTCCACCATTATCTATTCTTAGACACAAGAAATTTGTTAGTGTCTCTTTCAACAACAACATGGAAATTTTGAAATATTTCAAACACTTCACTTTTAATTTTCATAGAGTAGGCCCAAACCTTCCTGGATGCATCATCTATAAATGTTACAAAATATGATGCACCGCCTAATGACTTAATGTTAACAGGCCCAACCGCATATGAGTGTATCGATTCTAACAAATTTTTCTTTCTGTCATGGCCACCTCTAAGGAATGAAACCCTTATTTGTCTACCATATATACAAATTCTTACAAAGATCAAGATTATAGGATTTCAAACATGGTAGTAAATTTTTACCAATAAGGATTTTTAAGCCCTTCTCACTCATGTGACCGAACCACTTATGCCACAGATCTGTTTAATTTCCTTCTTTTGTGATAGCAACGAAATCTTATTTTCCTATCATTGCCTTCAATGTATATAATGTCCCTGTCTTGGGTCCTCTGGCCACAACCAATGCTCCTTTGCTAATTTTCTAGACTTCTTTTCCAAAATTTGTGGAATAGCCTTCATCATCTAGCTATCCCATAGAGATCAAACTCATGCACATTTCTAGTACATTCCTTACCTACTTCAACAATATATCTTGTCCATCCTTCATCTGATCTGGACATCTCCCACTACAACAATACTGCAAAAATAATTATTCCCCAAATGTAATCTACCATAATCACTAGGATTATATGCAACAAAAATATCTTTGGATGGGGATATATGGTGAGATGCCCCAAAGTCAAGGATCCAACCAAAAATATTGCTAGATGTATATAAACATGCATCCTCTACTGAAACAGTGAATAACACATCACCAACTGTGACTATAGCAGTAGTCTCACCTTCATTTGTGCTGGATGACTTGTGATTTGTACTGGTTGGTTCTTGATCCTTTTGTCATTTCTTCAAGACTCAAAATTCTTTGTTCATATGCCCTGGTTTACCAAAATGAAAGCAAATGAGCCTTCCCCTCCTTGATTTCGATCATACTCTTGATATTGAGCGCCCTTGTCAGCCTCGATCAATTCTACTACCACAATCAACTAGAGCTAGAGCTTCTCCTCCCTGGTTTTCCGCAATTGACTTACATCGTAGCTCCTCATTCATTAAACTGCTACTAACATCATCAAACTTTGGGGTCCATGTAGGTGCTGAAGTGCTCATAGCTACAATTAAATTTTCCCAACTATCTAGCATAGAACACATTAACAAAATAGCTCTAATTTCATCATCTAGAATGATTTTAACAGAGGCAAGCTGACTAGTAATAATATTGAATTCATTCAAGTGTTCAACAACTAAACCACCTTCCTACACCTTGAGATTATAAATATTTTTCATCAAGAACACTTTGTTTGATGTCGTGTTCTTTTGATATAGATCATGGATCTTCTTCCATAATCTTTCTAGCATTTGTTCTCTGGACACATTGAAATACACATTATCTGCTAGATATTGGCAGATTGTTGCAATTGCCTTTCTAGCTAGCTTATTCCATTCTTCATCCGTCATCAATGAGGGTTTCTTTGCTACACCTTCAATCGGTAAATACTGATCTTTTAAAATCAATATATTCTTCATCTATGATTTTCATAGGGAAAAATTAGCCCCACTCAACTTTTCCATATCGGTTAATGTTGCTATCTCCATTCTCAATAAAATTTACACCCCAAAATTCAAAATCCACTTACAAAATAAGGCTTTAATTATCACACCCTTTTAAAAATCAAAATATCCACACTGAATCTCTTTTAATAAAAAATATATGACAAACTATTAGCTTCTTTCTCTTTCTCTCACTGAATCTCTTTTAATAAAAAATATATGACAAACTATTAGCTTCTTTCTCTTTCTCTCTTCTTCTCCCTTCCTTTTTTTTTTTTTTTTTTTTTTTTTTTTTTTTTTTTTTCTAAATTTAAAAATATCGAAATTATTTTAATAAGAGCGACGAGGCTCAAAACCCTTCCTTCATACACTCTTAATGAGAAACCTCTCATACACTCTTATTAAAATAAGATACCGTTGGAATAAGATCAACTTTAAAATGATCTAAGTAATCCATAAAACAGAGAATCAATACACGATCTTCAGATTGAGAAAATACTTAAAGATTCATACCAGTCACGTGGTGTCAAAAAGTCCACTGAAATAAATTCAAAGAAAAATACCAAACCGAGCACAGGCACTGGTAAACTTGGTGACGACCATGGTTTCCTCTGAGATGGCGTGCTTTGCAGGTTCCACTAGAAGAGCAAGCCTTACATCGATTTGAATCTCCTGGAAATAATTGTTGAATTCTTGTTGTAGAGGGAGAGCAACGGGCAACGACTACTTGAAACTTAAAAAATTCAAGGAAAACTTACTACATATATTAGCAAATTCAAAAAACAATATGCCAATATCTGTAAAATGGTTGTTTCTTTAATTTCGGTTTTTCTTGGCATGACACGAGTAATAAAATCCTCTAGCTCAAGTCCACTGGCTGTGATACCAATTGATGAGAATCAGGGCACAACTCAGAGACAAATTACAACGGAGCAAATCACAGTTTAGAGACAACAACCCACAAAATTATGAAGAAAGAAGACATTAAACCGATGGAGAGCATAAATCACACTTCACATTACAGGACATGCCTTGGCCTTGCTTGAATGGTTAGGTTGAGGAAAATTACAAATTTATAAATGAGGAGAGAATGAGGTTATGCGACAGAGATTGGGACGCTGTTCAGTAATTGACTTCGGGAGGTCCTTGATTCGGGAGTTGAGGAAGGGAACTCAGAAAAGTGTAGTTGGCAAGTTGGATTCCCAAGTAAACTACACCTTTCCGAGTTCCCTTTCTCAACTCCCGAATCAAGGACTTCCCGAAGTCAATTATTGGACAACATCCCAATCTGTCGCATAACCTCATTAGGAAACCACTTCCATGTCTACCACTAATGAGGGATCCTTCCCTAGATCCGCAACTGCAATACTATCTAGACAACCATCCATATTGAGCCTTACTGCTACTTGATCTTTGAACTGCTGATTATTTTTGAAGAATTTAATAGGTTCACTTTCTTCATTCAATTCATCATTTGATTTACAAATAATTTATAATATTATTATTTAACAAGCAACTCAACCCGTTTTCTCTGGTATTCTGATTCCCAACACTCGAACCATGGACCTGATCATAAGGACCGCTTAAGTCAACAAGCACGTGATAATGCAGTCTGGAAATATCCTGACTATAAAAGGGACGAGGACGAGAACGAGAACGTAGAGGCAGAAAATTCTATTTTGTGATGATGAAGGTAAACGGCCGAGTGAGTCCTTCTAGCAACAAGAGAATGAGCAACGAAGAATGGGAAATGATAACTCCCGACTATACCAATCCCATGTTTTCTCCCTCTCCCTCCGAATGCAGCCCCTCCCCTGGCCGCTTCAGCAAGGCCTCTCCTCACGCTTACGCCGTGTCGCCCTGGACGCTGCTGCCCTTCAGTTCCCCCGAATCCCCTCATTCTTTCAGATGCGTTGCTTCGATGCTCAAGCCGGGCGGGCGAATAAATTCATTAGCTGTTGCGGCAGACGGGCTACTGTACACGGGTTCAGACAGCAAAGCCATAATGGTATGGAGTCACCGGGATTTCGCGCAGCATAGTTGTCTCAACTCCGGGTCGCGGAGTCAGGCAACGTCAAGGCTTTGCTTGTAGCCGGCGACCAAATTTTCAGTGCTCACGGTGACAAGAAGATACCTCTCGCACTCCAATCCGACCGTCCAGAATATTCAGGTTGCAACAGTCCGGTTAACATTTAGATGTACTTTCTCACAATACAGGTTCAGATCTAGCTCTGATACCATGATAAAAATTGCTAAAATAACATAATTACAGAAAATCAATCATATATTATGCACAAATAGTGTATGTGCAAAGACACTTACACACAGATTTACATTCAGATTACTTTATTAAATAGAGTTTCGCAACTTATTTTCAAATTAGATAAAGAGGTCGAAAAAATTTCTCAACCATCACAAACCAACTTCTTAAATTTGGAATGTAAGCATTAACTCCAACAAATCTTTGCAATCCTCTACATGTAATTTTGATTGTGCGGTGGAGTGTCGGTTGAAGACGACGTCGGTGATTGTTGGAGAGTCTACACCGACATCCTATATTTCGGCTTCACATTTAACAAATTTCTCATTACTCCATCCAAATAAAAACCACGCGCATGGATTTTCTTCACTGATAAATGGGCTTAAGCAACTACAAAACTCAATTGTTGAACCATTCACTCATAAGTGGAGAAAAAAAATCTTTGTTAAAAGCTACAGTCCTGGGAACATCCAATTTTTTTTAGTAAACTGTTGTAATATGATTTTTATTAACAAAAAAAGGAGCACATCATGATCGAGATCAAATCATACTGGCGAAAAGCCAGAAACAGGGGAGTGGATTTCTCCTCCTCTACTGCAACATGTAACAGTGAATCAGTTTCAACAGGTGTAGAAATCAACATAAAAAATAGAGTGAAAACAACTATTTCCTCTTACATGGGGCTACACCAATACAAAACATTCAGTATTCCATTTCCAAAATTGCAATAGAGGTGTAACAACGAGTAGGATTTTCATTGTCGCGCGCCAGAGCTATATCAAGGTCTTTAAAACAATCTTAATACCATGAGCCAAGACGCCAGAGAGGGGATCGTTCAACAAACAATCAATTTCTACGTTATCACTGAGGCTCCCAAACAGATATAGGGTGTAACCAAAAGCCACACATGAACCAATCCAAACCGTTCCTACCACGAACCAGACACGAACAACACCACCTTCCCACAAAGAACAAGTGCATACCCCAGATTCTGAGTGTTATAGAACCAATTAATAGCATCAATGGTGCACATTTCACTTACACCAAAAATATAAGTATCCATGAACAACATAGCAATCACCACATATCCAACACAATCCAAGTTGTCAAATCCAAGAAATAAATCTCTACAACACTCAAGAAAAAATTCCCAAATGTAAAAAAAACATATGAGCTCAGTTTATAATCTTGGTCATATGAGATGACAATGAGGTCTTGAGTGCTATCTACTAGTGGGTCTTGAGTGCTATCTACTAGTGGATTAGTGGGATCTCTAAGAGAGTCATTAAAATCACTAGAGGCTGAATCAGACATTAGAAAGCTTTCCACTCGAGCCAATCTAGAATTAACATTTTCAAGACATAAATGTTGATTTTGTAACATATGTTTAATCACCTCTAACCTAGAAAATATATTATAATTTTCAACCTATTTATCTTTAAAAATTAGGTGCAACAATGTATCCATTCGTTGATGCAAAGAGAGAGAGAGTATAAGAAATGGAGTCTTCTTTTACAAAATCTCCTTGAGTCTAGAACCCTTTTCACATTTGCAACAATCACATGTACCTATGAATCAGAATGTTAGGAATGTTCCCCAATTTCTTTTGACTCAAGCAAAATAATTTATCTTCTCACTTCGAGAGGAACAACGTAAAAAAAGGTTCCAGCTATGTAATAGGAAAACAACCTAATTCACTTGAAACAAACATTTCCCACAATGCCCCTCCTCATCATTCTCTGATGAGGAGGCATGATGATTGTAGTAAGAGAACAAGCAAAAAAAGTTCAAGATACATGACTTGAGAAATAAGAAGTCAGGCAAACCATCGACCCTTGGATCCCTGATCGAAGTACCAACAAATTTCCCCCGCAACGCCACGCCACACTAACAGATCAAATTCAAGCAAATTTTCCATTTCAAGACAACACAAAGACATAGAACACCAAAATTCCGAGAACCATGCCAAACAATGAAATATCCCAATACCCAAATTCTCAACAAGAACAACTCCTTCACCCACAACAAATAACATCCTCCCTGAAATGAGATCCCAACTAATTAAAAGGAATATCACTAACATGGACAATAAGAAAACCCAATACATTGATTCTAAGTATTCCCGGACCATAAACCAAATGAAACCCAACAAAGTCATGGAGCAAATTTTTTTTCCATTAAAAACTATTTCTCGGGAACTTTTTATTGCCAAATTACTTTTTGGAATTGTTTTGATTGGTTATGGGTTTTTTTCATTAGACTTTGTTAAAATATATAAAACAAAAAAGCTAATACAAGAGACAAGGAATTTGGTGGAAAAGGCCTCAAGCCATAATGTTACATTGTGAGTATAGAGATTATGGATTGAGGCATTTTCCACCAAATTCCTTGTCTCTTGTATTATTTTTTTTGTTTTCTATACTTTATCAATTGGTATCAAAATTGCCATGGTCCTTTGGGGCCTCATATTTCCATGGTAGTGTTCCAAGAGAAGTCACTGAATAACCTATGAAGCGACCACCACCTAGAAGCGTTAATGTTTGTCCATCAGGATAAAGAGTCATTGCTTAAGGAGGAGGCCAATCATCATCACGTATGTTGTGCACGAGTCTGAACCAATTGCATTGAAGTGTTGATAAAGATATAGGCATTGCACAACATGGTTAGTTTTCTGTTTGAGTGTTGAAGCAGGCATGACCAAGAAAGATGAATAGGGTTTGAGCTATGATAATTTTGGTAATTTAAATGGTGGATTTGAGGATTTGAAGCCAACAAGAACACTGTCTAGAATATTTCTCTTATATCAATTGATAAAATATAGAAAACAAAAAGATAAATATGAGAGGCAAGAAAATTTGGCAGAAAAGGCCTCAAGCCATAATCTCTATTCTCACAACGTGTATTCATCCTCCAATGATACAAATATATAATACAATTGTGGAATCACCTCAATTGCTTTCACCTTAATAAGTTGTTATGAAACCAGCTCAAGGAAAGATAGAAAAGATAGATCAACACCTTAGAATTCAGCCTCTTCGAGGGGGCAACCTCCTTTAAATTACATAAATGAACAATTCTTGGATGATACAAATGAAAAGACCTCCTTTCTATATATAGGAGTCTAAGGGCTCATAACATAATCAGAGCCGACATAACAATAATAATGTAAGGGCACAATAATAACAATAGTGGGCTTCTATGGGGCACAATAGTAACAATATGGGCACTACATGGGTACATCAATATAATAAGTGGTTTGTACTAATAACAATAAGGGTTACACTAGTATTATAGGGCCTAACATGCCCCTCTCCTTCAAAAAGCGTTGTCCTCAACGCTTGAGTAGTTCTTGATGCTTCTGTATAA
>APFE031350258.1:45645-59893 GCA_000404065.3 Pinus taeda
AAAGTTTGAGGAGTGGTAATTCTTGCCAGTGCTTTACAAGATATGGTCTGATTCATTTCTTCTTTTTCTGGGGTGGGGTCCTGGCGTATATCCTCTTCTTTTGATGTTTCTTGATCATTTTCTTTCTCTTCTTCATAATCTATGTAAAATAATTTCTTCTCAGCACACTTATGACCTTTAGTGCATTTGCTATCACACTTGTAACAAAACCCTTTTTCTCTTTTTTCTTCCAATTGTTGTGGTGTAACCCTTGTAGGTCGTGGAAGGCTAGGAGAAACAACACTTCCATCTTTATAGTTGTGAGGGGTAGACTTCCTTGTTGCCATAATTTTACTTTCCAACATGTAACAAAGCCCTTTTACTATTTCCAATTATTGTGGTGTTGCTCTAAAGAAGGTGTTACTCTTTGTATCCTCATAATGTGCTATCATTTCCTCCGTGAAAATTGACCACGTAACAAGTTTTTTACGAGAACAAAGCCCTTTATACCATAAAAATTGATTCGGTTCTAAATATGAATATGAAATACATACCTTTTTTAACAGTGGTACACCATGTAGATCAAAATATTTCTCCATCTGACATGTCCAATTTACCGGATCCTTGCCATCAAACTTCCTCATCTTGCTTTTTCTTGATTCTAGGAGCTCGATCTTGAAATGAATCTAATTCTGTACTTTCAGATCTTTAAGTTATAAAACTATGACTTGTAGTAGTCCTCTGTGTCCTCTTTCCAATGCCACCAGTCTGACCCCAATTGGATTCTCCAATGAAGGGTTATGCCAAATCTCCCACAGTGACCTAATTATAGACTAATTCAGTAGAGCAAACTTGTACGACGTTCCACGAGTCACTGTTTCGACCTCTGGCTCTGAAAAATATATAGAAGAAACTACAGTCTGTCCTATTTCTTCACTTTTTTATGAAATTTCAATCCAATTCTCAGAGAAAAATTTATGACGATTTTCCCCAGGTCACTTGTTTGGAATGTAATTCAGGAGTCTGCAAAAAGCCCAACTTCCTTAAATCATATCTCCGCAATTATAGTGCAAAATTCTCTGAAATTCGGACCCAAGATTTAGCGCATTGTCTTCTCAAATGGGTTTTTTTTTCAACTTCTGAAATATCACCGAAAAAACGTTATAGCGAAAATGCCACGATGACCTGTTTGGAGCAGCGAAACCCTAGAATCCAAAGCTCTGATACCAAATGTTATGAAACCAGCTCAAGAACAGATAGAAAAGATATATCAACGCATTAGAATTCAGCCTCTTCGAGGGGGAAACCTCCTTTAAATTACATAAATGAACAATTCTTGGATGATACAAATGAAAAGACCTCCTTTCTATATATAGGAGTCTAAGGGGTCATTATAATAATCAGAGCCTACATAACAATAATAATGTAAGGGCACAATAATAACAATAGTGGGCTTCTATGGGGCACAATAGTAACAATATGGGCACTACATGGGTACATCAATATAATAAGGGGGTTGTACTAATAATAATAAGGGGTTGCACTAGTAGTATGGGGGCCTAACAGAAGTCCTCAAAAAGAGATAAGGTAGGATGAGACAAAATAAGATCTAAAAACATACTTAAGATAAAAACTATATTCCAAGATGTGAAATACAATAGGTGGTATACTAGGACTTCATCATTGTTTATGTGAAAGAGGCTAACATACTCAAAGAAATAGATTAATGGCTAAATATTCATAAAGATTTAGCACTAGTGGAAATATGCCCCTTATAGATTATCAACTAGTCATTTTAGATGACTTGGTTTTCCTAAATAATGAATAATGATGACGAGTCAAGCCATATTCATAAATAGTTACTAATAATAACTATTCATTAACAACAAATAAGTTATAATAGATTTTACCAAAATAATAATAATGATAATAATAAAATCTAAAAAATACAAAATAAAACTAATAAAAAAACATATACATATAAATTTATTTATTTTTGAACATCCCACTTTTATGCACAATCATTTTAATAAAATTTCAAAAAAAAAATTCATCCTCTCATAATAAAATATAACAACTAACACCTTATGCTAATACCATCTACCAAATATCAAAATTTTATAGATTAAAAACCGTTAATGATGATGATGATGATGACGACGATGATGATGGTGGTTAACATCCACTGAGACCAAATTGGTCTATCGGACCTATAATTTTCTTAGTTTTTAATTGTCTGGCTCCTCGTCTTTCTTGGCGAAGATTGCTGCTGCAGTTTTATTTATTTTATATATATATATTTATTTATTTATTTATTTTATTTTTATTTTTATTTTTATTTTTTCTCTATGGTCTTCCAACTTCCTTTATCTTGCATCTCCTTCATCTCTTATGGTTCTTGGGACATTGGTGTCCTTTTGAAGATAGTCGGAGAAGAAGTTTGGTCTAGGAGATCTGCTTTGCTGTTAAATGAAGATTTATTTTGTGCGGTATTCAAATCCTCATAACTGTTGATGCTTGAGGGGTTGTCGAATTGGGCGGGGCTTTCCCCCTATTTGTTTTGAGAGTTGTTCCTTTCTTGCCCGATTTTTTGTGATTCAAAGCTTTTTGTAAAAACAAAAAAAAAATTGATTTTCTAGAATCTTATATTTATTATATTCATATGTACAATCATTCTACAATAAAAACCAAAACCATCCACAAGATTGAGATTTTACATGATCATAATAATTAATACAATCATCATAAAACCATAAAAATCTAAAATTTTCAAATACTCCTTTATCACATGTACAATCATTTAAATTCATTATCTTATAATGTTTAAGATAAAAATGAATACTATAAGATAATACATATACCAAGTATCAAAATTTTACATTATCATGACAACTAATACCATATCAAAGTTTACATTTTCTAACTACTCCACCTTTATGCTATCCCAACCACTTTAATAAAATTAAAAAGAATATATCATTCACTCATATTCTTTTCGATTACAGCTAATACCATAATTATACCATTTATACTATTCGACAAATAGCAAAAAAAACAAAAAAACCATATTATTGTTATTATTTTTAAATACAAAAATGAGTAATATTGTATTAAAGTTTTTGTTCGGACGTAACAAATATGTCGGCAATGGAGTAGATGATCGTTCTTACAAACTGATTGTTTGGAGAGGAAATTTCTACTAGCACCAAAATTTTAACTAAAAGATATTACAGAAACAAAATGTGTATATGAGAACACTTTACAAAATTGCCCAAGAAGGAACGCACATTTGAATTTAGTGCACATTAAGGGAGTGCTGGGATCTTTTCCTCCATCCTTGCTAGAGGCATTAGATTCAACCCTAATACTTGTCCTAGTAGTGTTATAGGCTTGAAGGGTGTCCATCTACTAGCAGAGTGCGTCAACTTCATCTTCCTAGCTAGCCATGTTGAATTTAAGCTCCTGGATTTCTTCCATTAAATTGATGATGATGTTCATTTGTTCCCGCAATTTTACATTAGTTTCCATGATCTACAATTTTACATTAGTTTCCATGATCTACAATTTCACATTAGTTTCCATGATTTCCAAGGTCAAGGATTCCTCTTGGTGAGAACACTATTGACATTAGGGGCTTCATTGCCACTTGGGAAAGGGAATAGGGACTGAAAATTTTGAATTCCCGCAAGCAAGAACTCTTTAATTCAAGGTCAACTGTATTCCTGGAAAGGGGTTGAGCATTCAAAACATTGTTTGCTTTGAGGAGGACATGTAACACGATCAATATGCACAGAGGCATGGTGCTAGTAGAAACTTACGGATTACCAGTGGGATATAGAGACAAGGCCAATGAGACCCACCAAAATTCAGAGAAATCTAGGGAGTGAGAGAGTCGAGAATGCTAAAGGGCCGAGGCCAAAACCCAATTAAACCATATAGATTTATAGTGAGTTAGAAATAATTAATTCCTACTTGTCTATGGTTGTAATTCTCTATTTGAGGAGTTTGTTCCTACATAATAGGAATTAGCTAGAATATAATTTCTCCTAGTTTAGTGTGTGGTTGAGAGAATATCTCAACCACACTACTGTACGTCTAAGATAGAATTCCTATCTTGAGACTATTTCTTGTATAAATATGTGTAATTTCCTCATTCATAAGATATAGAATATATTTGAGTGTGTGATATTTTATCTTGGTATCAGAGCTTCAGAGCCCGTAAGGGCCTCTGGCCCTTCCTGGGCATAGAGAAATAAAGAGATTGGTTTTCCAATCCATTTTTTATATTTTCCATCACTGTGGTGCTGTGATATTTAACATTGTCTTGTGTAAATAGAGGCCACGCTGCGGGTTTATGAATCAGAGGAATCGACCGTGCTGCGTAAAGAGTCAAGACACTGCGAGTTCGGAGATATGTTTGAGATCTGTTGGCATTGTTAAAGAGCCAACGCCTGTTGGAGAAAAATATGCCGCAGAAAGTAGCACTGGCTACCCTAATGAGACCACGAAGAAAACGGTACCATTTTTCAGATCGGCTCTGCGCTTAATGGCATGACTGTTAGCGTATAGATGCTTATTTTGGGCCGCATTCTACTTGGTGTCGGCTTCAGATTTGCTAATCAGTTTTGGCTGTGCGAGGGCCAGTGATGGCCGATTGCGATGTCAACAGATCTGGTATCATGAGGAAAGTTGTTCAATACTGAATCATCATTGGAGTTGTTGGAAAGCGTGAGCCGCTACTTGAGATTCTAAGGAGGGTTTGTAGCGTTTCTGGTGAGTCTGTGTGGTTGTGAGTCTGCTGGTGGAGTCGTGGCTCAACATGGTGGTGAGTCTGCAGAGTATCAGGCTATTCCTGTCGAAGGGGAGTCTTCCCATTAACGTTTCGTGCCTACAGATATGAATTTGTGGAGCAACAATGATTGTGTCTACGTACAACGTTGGTGTCGTTGTGTTTATAGCATTGTGGAGTCCCTGTCTGCCTTGGATCTCTACAACGGGAGCATTGGTTGACGCACTGACAACGTGGTGGTGTCTTGGTGTCATTTAATTTTATTTTTCATTCCTTGGCTGTTGGTTTAACTTCCAAAGGGTCAAGCCAAAGAGTGTTTATGCCTCAATCGTCTGTGTATAAAGACTATAGTGGATCGATCGTGGATATGCCAGGTGTGTAGTGGATCTGTGTGGTGGCTGGTGGCATCAAGACCTACGTGGAGCAGTGAGCGTGGAGCAGCAACTCGTTTGAGTTGTGGCTTGTTCCTGCAAATGGATCCGTTAAATTGGAATAGCAATAGCCCATTGAATTGGGTAGCCTTTGTGGGTGATTGTTTTGCTCGTCCTCCCTCAGCATGAAAAAACAGATCTCGGTATATCGCCAGCGTGTTTTTTTAGGTAGACATTAATTGCCCAAGGAGAGTGGCAGATCAGGGATCGGTGATGAGGTATATTGCGCCTCTTCTAATTGACAACAGATCTTTGTCGATGACCTTTGCCATGACCTGGAGAACCTAGGCTTACGATTCCGTTGCCCGATCTAGAGCAGATGATTCGTGGCTCCTTCTAAGACGAGGCCGATGAATAAAGGCGAACCATTAGAAAGTTCTTCACCGGAACTGGCCCGAGAAGATGATTGGTAAGATGGATGGGTTTTGTGCTCTGTAGGTCGGCTGTCTCCGTCCATGGCTTTTAAAATGTCCAATCAAAGTTCTTTCTCTACGAAAATATAATGTGGATTCATATTTGAAAAAGAGGATTTTCTCAATGGTTTATAACCTTGCCGGAGATTGGCGAGAGGATTCGAACCGACGTCAAAGGATCCATTTATATCGGCCACTGTCCAGGGTTTAATCCGTGTCTTTGAGGTCCCCGACATCACTTCTGGTGGAGAGATTTGGTTGGTGGTGTTCTAGGGCGGTGAAATCGGCAAGTTTGTTGTTAGCCATACAATTTTGTCGTTATTTGGGGAATTTAGACCGTGAAAAGTGCAGTAGGGAGATTAGGTCCCGTTGGTAGAAATTTGGTTTTTTCAGAGCTTGAATTGCCTTTTTTGCGATCAAACCTTTGTTAAGGATAATTGTGCTTTCTGAGACTTGCGAATGGCTCCAAGTAAGCTAAGGAAAGCTCTCGGGGCTGTGAAGGACCAGACAAGTATTAGTATAGCAAAGGTTGCAAGCAATAATGCGCCGGATCTGGATGTTGCCATTGTAAAGGCAACAAGTCATGATGAAGTACCTATAGATGAAAAATATGTGTATGAAATTTTGCACCTCACCTCTTATTCCAGAGGTTATGTTAGTGCTTGTGTCCACAATCTATCCAAGAGGATCAGCAAGACACACAATTGGATAGTGGCAATGAAGGCGCTGATGCTATTCAAAGCTTGCTGCACAAGGCTAAGGAAATTGAATGGGGGCTCAATTTCTGATATCGCTGTCGGTGGGGATCGCCTCTTTGTGCTTCACTTGATTGCTATATCGAAGGCTCGGCCATTTTTTCTTGCAGCGGATAGTCAATGTAGGCAAGTGTGGAGAGCCATGGATGTGAGCCTCTAGGAACCTACAGTTCATTGTTAGCACTGATATATATTGTTTTTTTTTCATTGAACTCCTGTGAAGGGGCTTTGCTAGTATTCAGGCATATATATATTGTTTTTTTCATCTCGGTGCGTGTTACAAAGGTTTCAAGGTGCAGATCCGGCCCTGTTCTTTCCAGCCTGATGCAGAAGTTTGCAATGGCGGTTTCATATTCGTGCTCTGCAAGTTTTCATCTACAGAGAAGGATTAAATCTGGGGCTTAATCGCCGTTTACATGCATATATTTATGTGATGACTGATTGCTTTCGGAAAATTGACGTGGAGATTGCCGTGTTATCTGGCAAGCGGAGGATTATTTTTACTTGGAAAAGTGCTATGGAGGCCATCAATTTGAAATGAGGGCTGGTTAGCATGGTGATGGACGAGCCATAACAGTTGGGTTCGAGTTTCTTTGGTAATATTCTGCCACTGCAACAGTAACATGTGGTATTTATAAATGTTTTGGAATTATAAGCATTGAGCTTAGCTAACTCAATGGAGTGGTTTTTTTAGAATTAGCTACTCTAACAAATCATGCAGGTAAATCCAAGACAATTAAATCAGAAAGATGATGCAAATGTACTATGTGGTGGGTAATAAGGTTGAATTGCACCAAATACTAATTTTGTGCAACAGTGACACTAAAGGAGCAACGACAACGTTTATGGTGGACAACAAAGTAGATGTTTGTTTGAGTTAGTGTGGTTTGTGGAATAGACTCCCTAGCAAGTTATAAGCAAGTCCAGTTGTTGTAATAGTCATTGTATGTACCCAGAAAATCCAAAATGTGGAATCAAATGTAAGATTTTTTAAAGGCATTTGAAAGTTCGTGGTGATCTTAAAACCACTTTGTAATGGTTTATGGTCAGCCTGAAACCATCTTTTGTCACTGTAAAGTGAGGGTTGGTGGTGAGCCAGAAACCATCTATAGAGTCTTTGTGGCTGAAGTGCTTTTGTGACCAGCTTGCCTTTGTGGCAGAATCGCCTATGTGGCTTGAGGTGCCTTTGTGGCTGCGTGTACACGAGAGCTTTGTGCTCAATTGAGCAGGTGGACTGTAGAACACCTGGCTCGGACTAAGATGATTTTTTAATTTTCTGAGTAGAAGGGGATTGGCGCGCTTTTCGCGCTGACAGTAGCGCCAGGAAGCGCAACTGGTGCGTCTGTTAGGCCATTAATCGCGCCACCGCTCCAAAATACTAGACTGGAGCAGAATTTTATGGAAAAATCGTGCCAAGAGTTTCCGATTTGATATGGGCGCGGGTTTTTCACTCGGGATCGCGCCAATTCACCTTCAAGGGGATCCGCGGGAATCCTCATCTTCGTTTGACGATTTGCGAGGGGACGCAGATTGTGTTTTGGAGGTTCTGTACATGCAATTCGCCTGATGGTGGTGGATTTGACTATCATGACAAGTAGTCATTAAGGGGGGGAGTTTGAAATAATTAATTCCTACTTGTCTATGGTTGTAATTCTCTATTTGAGGAGTTTGTTCCTACATAATAGGAATTAGCTAGAATATAGTTTCTCCTAGTTTAGTGTGTGGTTGAGAGAATTTCTCAACCACACTACTGTACGTCTAAGATAGAATTCCTATCTTGAGACTATTGCTTGTATAAATATGTGTGTAATTTCCTCATTCATAAGATATAGAATATATTTGAGTGTGTGCTATTTTATCTTAGTGGGACAAGGAACCATAAAGAGGAGAGATTCTAGCTTGTGAATTGAAACATAGTTCAAGGGATGACATAATACTCGAAGAAATTAAAGACCAATTATGGAGGCTGGGCAACTAATCCTGCATGCGTGACTGAAACAATCCAATTCTCGATGAGAAATGCCGAAAGCCCAAAATCCAAGCCTGGTGTCAATGTCTCCACGATGACTAGTGCTATCATAGAAAGCCCAGACTACCAGGAGCATGAAGAAGCCGAATAAACCAACGCAGAGCTAAGGCAGGGCATAGTAGATGGAAATTCCCCCCTGAAGAGTTTGAGAGGAGGGAGGCCTTGGGGATAAAGGCCTTGGACAATTAAGTGTCAGGGAGCCATGAATTTATTCACTTGGGAAGGCCGATCCCATGCTTCATCATTTAATTGACCACGATGCTTCATAATTTTAGTCGTGGAGGAGCCCATAACCAGGTCTGGTGGGAGGTCGATGAAATGAAGTGAGGGTCTCCAAATCAAGGTACTATTTCTGTGAGAGTGAGGAGGCCTGACCTCAGATGCATGCAACGGTACCTTGTTAAATTACATGCTGGTCGAATTGACAAGCTTGCACCTTCTCTTCATTTTCCCAAGGGGTGATATAAATTTGGGATCAAGATGACTATCATTAGGAATTTATTAGGGGGAGGAATAATTAAGGGGGGAGGTGTCTTGGGGTGCCTCACCACTTGTGGAGCCCATTGATATTGGTTTTTCCAACTTGAAGGCTACAAGCATGGCTTGCTTAGAGATCTGCTTCTATATTATGGTGCCTTGACACATGGAAAAAGGAATTTCTTGGCAACCAACCAAAATCCTAGTCACTCGTTGAAGATTGTAATTAAATGATTTTCTATTAGCAGAGAAGAATTGTAATTAAATGATTTTCTATTAGCAGAGAGTTTTGATGAAGATGTTGGGTTGATATAAGAGAGTCTCCTAGAATCACTGGGTTAGGAGGATGAAAATATTTAGCTAGAATTACTCTTAGAAGAAGCCAGTACAATTTTACCCGGTTGACCTAGTTATTAGTCATGCAAGCCAATCTCTACGAAAATATCAATTCTATGATACCATCCATATTAAGGATAATCCTTCCCTTTCCAACCACAATTGTATTATTATTATTATTATTTAGCAAATACCGAAAAGCTAATTTTCTGAAGACCACAATTCTTAACACCTTAAAAATGTGTTATTTAACAAATATTAAGAGTTTAGTTTTGATATTATCACGATAACTAATTATGTCAACATGTCTAATTTGGAATAGGATTTCCAAGATTTTTAATTTAATTATCAATAATTATTAGGTGGATGGTTAGGATTCAATCTCCACTGAATATTCTAAAATATTCATAGTAGTATACACAAATCAAAGGTTCGGAATTTGTTATGCTCTTGACCTGCAAATGATACCCAAATACAGAATATGCGAAGAAAAGAGACCCAAAACACAAGATATGCGAAGAAAAGATACCCAAAACACAGAATAGCAATGATTTTATTATTCAGAGAGTAATGTTCACTTGCCTCTTCGAGGGGGCAACCTCCAATAGAGCAGAGCTCGATTACAAAATAAGACATGATGCTCCTCGAAGGGAGTTTCTATCCTTTATATATGACTCCTACATGCAATACCACGGGCCAATACCGTGGTATTATTAATACCATCTATCTAATACCATGGCCCATTTGCAACTAACTGTGGTCTCGTCATTAAATGTGGGTTAACCACTTACAATTATTAATATGGGCTTTATTGACTCTTTACTTAACTATAACTATGACTCGATCCTATTACATAAATAATGGGGTTAGGGTGGGACCCTAACACTCTCTCTCTCTGCATTTTTGAACATAAGATAGGAGAGTCTACATTAGTTTGTTCAGTTTGTTGATAGATCCACTCATTTGGCTAGAGAGATCGCCTCTATTAGCAGAGGGGATTTATCTTCACAACAATTCTATGAAGCAGAACATTCCTTTGAAGGAGAAACAAGTTCCACTCTAGCGAGAGGTTTAATTTATGAGTCAAAGATTTATATTGTACTCTTTTTGTTGCTAAGATCTATAAAGTAGCATAGCCATTGGAGCAGGGCTTGAAGACGTATCCCAAAAGGGGTGAACTTCATTATCACAGAGTTGTTCTCTTCTTGATTTTCATCATGTTGGTTTTCATGTGATTTGTTTTCATCTTTAAGTTCTTTGAAAACTTAACTATTCACCTTTGAATAAGTTACAATCTAAGTGACCGTTTAAAGACCCAAATTTATCAAACTTGCAAAGTGCTAGAGGGTGACAATTTTGAGATCAGAGAGCCATGGTGGAGGCCACAAGTGATGTGGAAGTGCCATGTAGGCTACTGGAATTATGCATGGAAGTTCTTGGGTTGATGTGGGAAGATTAATTGGTCAAAATTTTAAATGGCCATAAATTTTGATTCGAGAGTCAAATTTTGATAGAATTATACCATCTGAAAGCTCTCGACAAGTCAAACACGATGGTGTTGTGCAATTTTTATTTCACTAACTTTGGGAAAAGAGGAATTTTGTAATGCCATCTCCTTAATGAGACCATTATGGTAAGGTTAAAGTGAAGTAACACCTCGCATACAACTTGGGAAGTCCAAGGGGGTGGGAGGGAGCATTACAAAGTGGTATCATAGCATAGATTCAATACTAGGCCTCTAGAGATGAGAACTTGGGACTCTAATATAGTATGGTAATGTGTTAGAGTGTATTATAGAGTAATGTTAGAATCAACACTTAGACTGGATGGGATCAAGGAAGACGAAATAAAATGTGAAGGTTCTATACTGGACCTTTGGGGAATAAAAATTTTGGAACTTTTTTATAGAGTGTGGTGTTTTTTGGTGATTATTTGTTGTGTGTAAGTAGGTGCTGGTTGTAGCATTCTGATTGTTGATTATGTGCTAAATGCAGATTGTATGTGTATGCATATATGTATTGATATCATAATAGTGAAATTATAGAGATAATAGATGCTAACATGTTAGATTGTTTTCCAACTGAATTTTAAGCTTACAAATGTCATGGCTATTGTCTTGGTAAAAGGTTGATTTCCAATCTTGTGATAACATGGTTATAAACATGTTGACTTGTATATATTGATTCTTAGAACACGTTGACATGAATTCTAGATGCATGGACAACAACATATCAACATGCTTGGTATTGGCATGATGATGTAACAAGCTAATTTGTTTATGGTGGTGAAACTAACAATTATGTGTGTGTGTGAGACAACACAGAGGAAGACAATTGTAGCAAGGAGTAAAAGCATGGACAATAGTGTGGTGTAGCATAGCATGAACCAAGTCCATTGTCAACAAGAGAGGTGCAACTCCCCTAAAAGAGTAGAAACGCTTAGGAGCTTGAAGGATGAGCTAAAGAACCACAAGGAAGAAATTGAAATGCTTGATGGGAAGCAAAAGCGGTACGAAAGGTTGAGCTCAAAGCTACTAAAACATATTTCATACATGCATAAGTTTTTGCGAAAATCCTCATCCTCTGAATATATAGAGGAGTGTCATGATGATAGGGCCATAAAGAGACCGTGTAAGGCTGAAAAGGAAACAAAGCCAATTTCATGTTAATACTATTGAGAGGGACACTAGAGAAGAGACTATCCCAACAGACAATGAAAGAAGAATAAGAGTATTTCATGTGAAACCCACGCACATGAACTACCAGTGTGTAATACAGGAGGAGAGGAGGGAGCATCCCCTAAAGCTCTCAGAGATATTGAAATGTCCCTACATGAAATATTTCGAGGAATGTTGAAATGTTGAGGTTGCCATAAAACCTTGGAAAAGACTCAATCTGATTTGTGTGTGTGTGTGCATATGCGTCATTAACCTATAAAATTATCAAGTATTGTAATGTAATTTTTTTTGTATATATGTACATGTACATTGATACGATGATGTGCATCAAGGACCACTTAAAATGTAAGGGGAGAGGACTGTAACACCTATGTTTGTAATCCCCATATTAGCAATGCATATTTATAAATAATCAATTAGGCATATTTGGGATTATCTCGGATGGTTGGGAGGAGCGATTGCTATCTTATCCATGTAGTTTCAATTCCCACAAGTGAAATGATGAGCTCATATCAAGTATATTGTTGTAATGACTTTGAGCCTTGTTATGAATGGGCTTGAACCCTAAATAATATATTACCATTGCTTACGTGATGGAGGGTGGGGTGCTTTGTTACATAGATAAAATATTTGTAAATATAATGCATGACTAAGGGCCACGTAAAGTAATGTGTAAACAATGTACTTGAGAAAATAATAAGAATAAGGTACATCACCAACTGTAGATGGATAATGATAGAGTCATGGGGGATATGTTTATATAATATAGAGGGGGATAAAGGGGGGTCCAAAGGAAATTACATGCCTAACAATCCCAAGCCACCTTTATAAATAAATTTTGAAATGAACCTTGTGTTTCCCATTTTGATTATTTCAAAATCCCAATCGATGAATGCATGTAAGAGGTTTGGAAGGAAAGTGACTTCCCGTGGTTATTGCAAGCATGTGACGAGTATAATGTTTTTGGGAATTTGTGAGAGTCACACATGCATGGTAGAAGAAGGAAAGGAATCTTGAGTTGGCTAGAAGAGAGGAAAAATGAGTAGGGAGCCAAGGAAAAGGAGATCCAACCATAGTGGTGTTGACAACAACTTGCTAAAGATAGAAAATGTGTAAAAAATTAGGTTGTTAATCATGTTAGTGAGTTATATATTAAGGAAATTTCAAAAAAGTATGTGGGATTTTTACTGTGAGAATTCCCATTATAGCTGGAATTCCTCGATTACCTAGTTGAGATATTTCTTGACCAACTTATGTTGCAGAAATAGAGGAAACTGGGATAGCCTAAGGGACTATGTGGTAGAGAAGGGGATTCCATGCCTTGGGTTGTATAGGGTAAGGGGAAAGAGAGTGAATGGATTGGAATTGATGTAGGAGTCATTTTGTGTGAATTTATTGGGTATTGGTTTATTAAGTGGATGACAACCAACCATAAGAGTGTTGAAATTTGTTCCCATCAAGAAAAAAATCAACCTCCTAGGGCTTTAATACAAGTCCCTCAATGTTTTTAAAGAGGTGGCATGCCTCTTTTAATGCACACTTATATTTTCAATATATACCAAGAAATAAGATAGATTCATATCAAACACCGGTGAGTGGACCAGGTGTGGTAACAAGAACACATAAAAAATATAAATATGAAAGTTTAATTAATCATGTCCACTCCATCCATCATTATGATATAAGCATCATTGGAGCAAGACAATAGAAAAAGACAAAAGCATAATGGTTTAGATATTTAAAGAGCTAAAGAATAATTTCATTCAACAAAATCATAAAGGGCATAGGAAAAACCATGAGATTCATATTGCCTTAGAAGAAGCCTTAGAATCATAAATGAATCACTTTCTTGAAAGGGAGCTCTCTGTGAGAGTCAAAAAATAATTTTACAAATTTAAAATTTTGGAAAATTCAGGTACCTAAATCACTCTTCAAAATCCTGATACTTAAAGTTGTAAATGTAAAAGCATTTGTCCCACAAGGGGATTGGGATTGGGCTCTTATGGACTAGTAAACATTAAGCTACTTGAAATAAACAAAGATCCATAGTAAGGGATAAACTTAAGTGATGTAAAAAAACAACCAAGAAAGTTGGAAGGAAAAATATTAGGAATAAAGAGGGTAATTGTTAGGAAACCAGCTCATAAAAAGATAGAAAATATAGATCAATGCCTCATAATTCAGCCTCTTCAAGGGGGCAACCTCCTTTACGTTACATAAGTGAACAATTCTTGGATGAGACAAATGACTAAACCTCCCTTCTATATATAGGAGTCTAAGGGGTCACAATATAATCAAGCCGACATAACAATAATAACATAAGGGCACAAAAATAACAATAGTGGGTTTCTATGGGGCATAC
>APFE031350258.1:63229-82779 GCA_000404065.3 Pinus taeda
GGCCTGATGTTTGGAGGAACACTTCCTGGAATCAAATGAATAGCATGATCATGATCACGAATAGGTGGGAGGCCTTTGGGAGTCTCAAATACCTTGGAATATTGTCCGAGACTTTTTAGAGATTTGGAGAAATAGATGATTTCGATGTGGGAACCTCTAGCAAACATAATTGTGCAATTACACCTCGTTGTTGTTTAGTAAATTTAGTATGTCCTAAATTTCTACATTAATTATCAATCCGGGAGTCGTAAACTGATGAAGTGTGGTGCACTATATGTGCAAGACAACCTCTTTCTTATTTTTTATTGTTTTCAATTTTATTTTGTTTTGGGGGTTTTGTCTTTGTTTGTCTCCTAATGCAAATGAAAATCCTATTCCTAAGTTTTAAGAATACTTTAGAAGGCAAGTATGGATATAGATTTAAGGCAATTATGTCCCTTATGATAACTTCCAGAGCTTAACACTTCAAAGGTTCTCAAAACATACTAGTGATGAAATTAGTACTTGAACAAGAATGTAAATGTGCAGCTATTCAAATCAAACAAATGATGAACTACTAATCATGAAATCACTATCTCTGCTGCTCATCTAAATATAGAAATAAAAGTTAAGCTATTGCACTCAAACAAACCAAAAATTACAGACTAATGAAAGTAAAATCAATTCACTTCACTTATAGTCCGATAGCTCGCCAAGTAGATTTTCGAGGTTAAGCCATGGCTCTGGAGATAATGTCAATAACATGAGGAATTGATATCTAAATTACCTACTTGCAAATGAAAGTAAAATCAATTCACTTCACTTATAGTCCGATAGCTCGCCAAGTAGCTTTTCGGGGTTAAGCCATGGCTCTGGAGATAACGTCAATAACATGAAGAACCTGATATCTAATTGCAAAAAAAGTAAAATCAAATCACTTCACTCATAATCCGATAGCTCGCCAAGTAGATTTTCGGGGTTAAGCCATGGCTCTAGAGATAACGTCAAATGTCATGAAGAACCTGATATCTAATTGCAGAAATGAACGTAAAATCAAATCACCTCACTCATAATCCGATAGCTCTCCAAGTAGCTTTTCGGGGTTAAGCCATGGCTCTGGAGATAACGTTAAATGACATGAAGAATTTGATATCTAAACTAACTAACAACAACAAATGAATAAGACCGAAATTAAAGCATAACTGAAATTGAAAAGCTAAAAAAAAACAAAGTCAGCAGAGAGGCCAATCTCATGTCAGTATTTATTGCAAAAATTATATGAAAACGCTTGAGCATAGCCTATCCTTAAACACACTGATCAATGTTAGCAAAAATATACAATGCTTGGAAAATCATGTACAGGAATGAAACATTAACACCATAATTGAATTATAAAATATACACAGGTGAACAAACTATGAAATATCTACAATTAAAATAAGAAAACAACACATGAAAACTTTACAGAAATAAAGAAACAAAACCTTAGCCAGCAGGGGCCCTCTGCACGACCTTGGTTAACACGTTGTGTGTCCGAAATTACGTTCACACAGTCATATGAAACAGAGTCTTTCTATATTACAAAACAGAGGAAGGATCCTCTCCTTACAACAACAGGACCAATGTCACGGCAATAGTACATAAAATAACAGCAAGACTATATCAAAAAAACTAGCTACATGCGTTTGCAAACGCGTTATTTATAAAGGAAATTACATAATTGTTTTCCCTATGAAACACCTTCAGCAGAGGACACGTAAAAAGATAGAACCCGTGAGCTTAGCATATTCGTTGTCGTGATCATTCAATCTACCAAAAGGTGGATGTTGGATTTGTGTCGTGGAGGCAGTCTACAGCTGTCAAAATGAATCCATGGATCTAGGAACGGTCTCAGACCTTTCACGTGTTGAAAACAAAGACCTATTTGCTGTAGAACTCCTCGTTTGACCATCATTTGACCAAGGTTTTCCTTTACGAATTTGGCTGAACCAATAGGACCTGGTTCATGTCCAGATCATTCTTGAACTACCCACGTGTCTCGTTTTGCTTGTCGACACTTGTAACCTAGATATCAATAAAAACAACTGCGGAATATTGAGTCAGCTGCGGAAAGTGGCTGCATTTCGCAGCTGATGAGAAAAATCTAAGTCAAATAGCAAACACAAAAATATAGTTAGAAAACCACTTAAATGCACTTTTAGAATCAATATGTAATGATCTTTGATAGCTTATGAGGCACTGGCGAGGGGAAAAAGGTCTAGGAAAGTGTGTAGAAGAGATGTAGTTTCAGGGCTCAACAGTTGTTCCTTCTTTAGAAGCTTTGTCATACCGCTAGAGCTAATTATCTTTCCTGGTTTCCCTGCAATACCCCCTTAATTCAACTTCCTTTCCTTCCGCACAAAATTTCATGAAAATTTCTTGAAAATTAAAATCTATTGTACCCAACTATTGTAGCCATTGGACTCCTAATACAACATCAACACCACCCATTGGAATGGAAAGCATTGGGCTATTCAATACATATTCTCCCATGGATAGCTTTATATTATGGCACTATCCAGAGCAATTTATGGTTCCTCCACTTGCAACCATCACTTGACACTCTGATGGTGGATATAGGAAGCAATTCAATTCCTTTGCTATCTTACAATGAATAAAATTATGGTTACTTCCCGAATCAATCAACACTATTACCTTTTTCTTCTTGATATGTCCTTCTATCTTGATAGTTTGAGGAGTGGTAATTCTAGCCAATGCATTACAAGATATGGTCGGATTCATTTCTTCTTTATCTAGGGTTTGTTTCTGGAGTATATCCTCTTCTTTTGACCTTTCTTGCTCCTTTTCTTCTTCCTCTTCACAATCTATGTAGAATAATTTCTTCTCAACACACTTTATGACCTTTAGTGTATTTGCTATCACAACTGTAACAAAGCCCTTTTGCTCTTTTTTCTTCCAATTGTTGTGGTGTCAACCTTATAGGTTTTGGAAGACTAGTGGCAATACCACTTCCGTCTTTATAGATGTGAGTGGTATGCTTCCTGGTTGCCATAAATTTGCTTTCCATTTTTCTTGCTAACCTGAATGTCTTCTCTAATGAATCAGGTTCCCAAAGGCGAACATCATGTTGGATATTATCCTCTAAAGACGCTATGAACACATCAATCCTATGCTCCTCTAGAATATCTTTTACCCTTATGTTCAATTTTTCGAACTCCTCAATGTGCTCCATTATTGAACCCTTTTGTTTAAGACTTATCAATTGGCTAAAAAAAGTGTTGCTTTTTGTATCCTCATAATGTGCTATCATTTCTTCCGTAAAAATTGCCCAAGTGACAATTTTTTTACGAGAGAAAAGCCATTGATACCATACAAACTGATTTGGTTCCAAATATAAAGTTGCAATGTGTACCGTTTGTGTGTTTTTCACATTATGGAGATCAAAAAATTTCTCCATCTGTAGTATCCATGTTCCGGGATCCTTGCCATCAAACTTAATCATATCGATTTTTGGAACATGGTGGGTCTTCAATCCAACATTAGAGTCTATGAAATCATGATTAACATTTCTTTTGCTCTCATCATGAGTTTCCTTTATTACCCTTTCACCATTAGTGACCATTTCTTGTAGCAACTTATTCAAATTTATCTTCAATTCTTCCATCTTATCGTCCATGCCATTCATCTTAGCATCCATGCCATTCATCTTAGCTTCCACGCCATCCATCTTAGCATTCATATTAGCGTTCATGCCATTCATGTTAGCTTCCATGCCATCCATATTAGCTTCCATTCCATCCATCTTAACTTGCATTCCATTCATATTAGCTTCCACGCCATTCATCTTGGCTTCATTTACCTTTAGTGAGAGTGAAATTTGTTGTACTTGGTATTGTAATTTTGATATATCATGTTGCATTTCTTCCTCTTCCTCACGAGTCATGCTAGAGCTTTCAGGTTGCTTACTAGGTGTTTCCATTTTCTTTCTTCGAGGAATTAATTAATGCTAATAATTCTTCACTATTCAATTTGAATTCCTTCAAACTAATTTTTCAAGCCAATCTTATGCAAAATTTAAAAAAACTACACACCTTGTTTTTCACTTTGTTTGAGCTCAATATTGAATCTGTTGTATCTCTATAATAGCGGATCTAAATTATCTGAAATATCGTCATGCGGTAGCCCTTTGAGTACTCTTTCTAACCCTGCAAATCTGATCAAGATTGGATTCTCCAAGAAAGAGTTATGCCAAATCTCCCATGGTGACCTTATTATAGACTAGTTCAGTAGAGCGAACTTGTACGACGTTCCATGTGTCGCCGTTTTGACCTTATTACCTGAAACTGATACATAGAAAACTACAGGCTGTCCTCTTTTTGAAACTTCTTACGAAATTTCAATTTGATGCTCAAAACAAAAGTTATGATGATTTTCCCCAGGTCACCTGTTTGGAATGTAATTCGGGAGTCTGCAAAAACCCTAACTTCTTCAGATCATATCTCCGCAAATATAGCGAGAAAGGCTCTGAAATTTGGACTCGAAGTTCAGAACTATTTCATCTCAAATGGGTTTATTTTTGTAGCTTCTGAAATGCTATAGAACAAAGTTATAGCAAAAATGCCGCAATGACTTGTTTGGAGCAGCAAAACCCCATAATCCAAAGCTCTGATACCAAATGTTAGGAAACCAGCTCACAAAAAGATACAAAATATAGATCAACAACTCAGAATTCAGCCTCTTCAAGGGGGCAACCTCCTTTACATTACAAGTTAACAATTCTTGGATGATACAAATGACTAAACCTCCCTTCTATATATTGGAGTCTAAGGGGTCACAATGTAATGAAGCCGACATAACAATAATAACATAAGAGCACAAAAATAACAATAGTGGGTTTTTATGGGGCATACTAATAACAATATGGGGACAGTAGGGGCACAATAATAACAATTAGGGATACAATGAAAATAGTAATGGGGGAATCACTAGTATTATAGGGGCCTAACAATAATTGCTTCAATGGATTTGGATACTCACAAAAACGATGCAGAAGGACCTCTCTCCTTGGTGTTGAATTAGATGATTGTTTACATGGCTAACATTATGTCATTAGTCTAACTGTTTGACAATTATTGAAGATTAGTGATTTCTTTATTCATTATTTGATATATTCCTTCATTGGAGGAACCATTATGTCCTATTTGACACGTATATCAAATATTTCCTCCTCAATATCTTGAGCATATGCTTGCAATTGTGTAGTTGTATCATATAGGTCTTCACTATAATTAATAATGTAACTAACCATTTTTTAATTTCATCTTTCAGGAAATTGGTGAAGTTGTCAAATTCAGAACCCCTTGATGCCTTAATAACCTCTAGCTCTTCTTGTAATATATCCTTCGAAATGAGCATAGGGTCTTTGATCATATATGTGTTAATTTTTCTTAGGGATTATTTTTCTTTAGATAATTGCATTTCATCACTTACATATAGAATTCACCCCACAACATTATAACAATACTCAAATTTATAATATTATTCAGTAACATATGCAATGTTCTGTGGTTGTTATTTGGTGTAGTATGATCTGGATTATCCACAATATTATATTCATCATGTCGAAACGTCGACATGATGAATATAATACTGTGGATAATTTAGATCATACTACACCAACATATGCAATGATATAGAAATAAGAACATCAACATCAATGCAACTGAACATAAAGGAAATATAGAAGAAAAACATTCACACATAGAGACACCAAGATTGGTTAGAGGCCACGGAAAAACCCACTATAAGGAAAACCCTTTCAAATTCTTCTCTTTTATTAGATTGTGATTGAATGTTTCAACAAAGAGAAAGTACAATGATCCATATCTTCAACGACAAAACTATCTAACAAAATCAACTAAACAACATCCAAGATATGAACCCAAAAATGCTAATAATCAAAACCATGATTTAGAAGCCTATGATCAACTGTCACTATCTGTGGTCAATTGCCGAATTTTGCAGTTAACTACGATCAACTGAAAAATAAAACCCTACATTCCAACCACATGTAGAGAGTGTACGTGCATATGGCTAAAACCCTCCAACTACACTCATGAGTCTGTGTGCCTGCGGTTGCAACCGAAAAATTCCCGTGTCATCCATGCGAATGGAAAACAAAACCCTAGATCTCACATGCAAGCTTCAGACCTTGCAATTTCAGACTTGTACGAACAAATCTCCGCGAACCACCGCAAACCTATGCGATCTAAACCAAAGAAAGAAGAATGATAATCATGATGTCCAAATAAGGGTCACTTGACTTGTATTTATAGATATCCATGGGTGTTCAATTTCTCTTTTGGGCCAACTTTTACTTTTGTGCACATGTGGAATTTTCTTCATAAAATACACTTTCCCTTGTCCAAATTGAGCTTTTCAATAGTCAAAATTGGTCTTATTGAAAAGAGGAATCTAGGCCTATGGTTTGAATTTGTCACCAAGTTGCCAAAAATTAACAATGTGGGCCCTAAAGGTCTTCAACAACTTGAATGTCCTCTGAGAAAGGCATTGTTCCCTTTATCATTAATATTTGAACAATCAACAATAACCTCCTCTAATATTTTGATTCTAGTAGACCAACCAAATTTGATATGCTTAAGTATTTTATGCCTTGGGAGGTTTGGCTACGTCCTTTTGAATTCGTCGATTTTATGCACAAAGGTAGATAATTCGTTATAAAAAATTCATCAATCGTTTTCAAGGTCGTTTTTAAGATACTCAACAAATAAGTGTATCATTTGTGCAAAATTTCTTAAGTGTAGAGAGATTTCCCATAATTTCTCAATGATTTCCATTCTTTTATTCATATTAGTTACAATACCATACTTGATTCCAGTTAGAAGGAGTGCCACTTTTCAAATCGATGGGGTGTGCCAATGTATTTGTCATAGCCTTGGGTGTTTTGATAGTCAAAGGGGACATTAACCGAGGCGTTTAATTCAAAGCTTCTTCAAACTCATTTATTCCTTTTTTTCAGCCTTAGATTTTTTGCCCCTTTTTACTTAATAGAGTATGTTAGAGCTTCACTAGCAGTTTGGTGTAGCTATAGGACAATAGCTCCTACTTTAGAGATGTCCACTTTTGTTCTTGACTGATTAATGACTCTTTTATTTTGAACCTTTACTCTTTCCACCCTTAGCATCTTAGCGCTCCTATCATGATGTGCATATTTCATAGTATGTCGATGGTCATCAAAGGTGACTGGTTCCTTTGCTATTTATTCAATCATTCTCTGGGTTTCAACCATCTAGGATACAATCCAATTAGGTATTTTAGTGCTATCAACTTCCATATTAGTTGGCTCTTCTGTAGGTTGAGCATCCCGAGAATTTCTACTCTTCAATGATTCAACAACGTGTGATCTTTCTGAGATCAAATTAAGAGGTGGCTCCTTTCCATCTCCACCAAAGGGCCTACCATTACTCATTCTTCTAGTCACATTGGTGTCCTTACTTTTATGACTTGATGATGAAATCAGATGAACCTGAGGTGTCGAAGCTAGAGGGGTGTTTGTAGGATTTTTTCCTTTTTCTCTGTTTTGTCCTCTCGAAGAAATGTTGATTTCTTTAATAAATTCTTCAATAGGGGAAGATGTTTCTCTTTATCTTGATGGGTTGTTGTCTCTTTCTATGCTTTCTTTAGTAATTATTTTAAATATATTTACATATTTGACTATGACGAGGTGCCTTGAAATTACCCTATGTGTCAAATCCTTGAATTTCCTCTGCCTCAGTTAAATTAAAAATATTTAATGATTCGGAAAATAATGCTAGGTGAGCCGTGTTTCTCATAATTTATTCTCCTAGAGTAAAAGGAAGAGAAATAAATTGCTTCTTTTTCTTTCTTTCAAACAAAACCATGGACCATATTGCCTGCATACTTGAGCAACAAAGTACCTCTCTAATACAAACTTTGGAAGCAGATAAGGGTTTCTCTTAGAATCTGTAAATGCAAATTTGGGTGTTTTCTTTCCACTCTTCATGTATCCATTTTCCCCATAGGAAAGATTGTTATTCATTTGAGATTTCACTGGGCTCTCACCTAGTCACTACGTAATTGACTTCTCTAACAAAAGAATCTTGTACTTGACAAAGATGAAATGGGGACTTATGCTTCCATAACATTGGGTCCTAGAACTATACCAATTCTATTTTTGGATTCAAATTATTCTTGTGGGGTACACCATGGAAATGACATGAGACAAGGGATATGACCAAATAGGCCCCCATGAAAAAATTGTGAGTTTTGCACAGATTGGTTAACTAGAACTAGAGGGACAATTCACTAAAAATGAGGTATGCCTATTCGAAAAGAACATCCGTTTTAAAATAATAAATAATGCATATAGAATAGACTTAGGGACATTTGAAGTAGTTTCCCACCCCATTATTTGGGAAAATCAAAGAAAAATATCTAAAGGGCTAAAAAAATATTTAGATATTTAGGAAATAAATATTAGAAGGAACTTGTATAAAATTCAACATGGAATCCTAAATAATGTCAATTCCATCAATCTTAAGAGTCCAAAAAAGTATCGGCTTCTAATAAATTTAGTAACTTCGTGGGTTCTATTAGATTGAGGAGATTTTTTAATGGCGTTGGAGTCTGAGGGATCAGGTTCTTCCTAATTCCAAGCTTGATAGTTATGGTTTTTGGATCAAAATGTTGCGCGCATGATTAAATATGTCTTTAAAATTGAAAAATTTATGGATGCATGTAACATTTTCTAGTTTGGTGGTCCAAATCTTGTTATTTCTCTTCTTTTTCGGAGATAAGTTCAAATAACACTGGTCTATAGTCGACTATTGATTTTTTTTATCTATGAAAGCAATTGAATTGAACATGTCACCACAAACTGGATCTTCTTCCTTTTAGCGACTATTTGTTTGTTCTACTTGTAAATATATGACTTGAGAAATAATTCCCTTTAGTGAATCTTAGTTGTTAACTCCTCATTGTTTGGTGCAATTACTAATACACCATCTCCTCTCATGCCATTTTGTTAGTCGAGGTAAACAATAAGTAGAAGTTACTAAATCCTAATGGTGCTTTACAAGGGGTGATGGAGAGCAGTCGCTGAAGTAAGATTTCCATCATGTCACCTTTACCTGGAGATAAACTTACTTTATTTACCCTTTAAGTGACCTCAAAAAGAGAAAAAATAGGAACGAGACAGTAAAGGTGGAAAAGTGACTCTATGACATGTGATACCTGCAATTAATGTTAAGTAATGAAATCAATTGTAGATGAGTGAATTGTGTAGAGTATCATGTTGTGCAAGATACGAGTATGTGTGGAGGTATGATGTGAAGAGGTGGGTGTGCAGAAGTGTGTGTGGAAGGGAAGTATGTTGAGGATAAATGCACGTAATAAATTGCGATGAGAGGCAGTTTGTGGATAAGAAATGTGCAGAGAGAGATATGTGTATAGTTTCTTTGCACATTGGAAAATAGACTAAATGTTAGACATAGAGGAAAAGTGTGGAGAAACTTATACATATTTTTTTCAACGAAATTATTTATCTGAATAGGTGGAAAAGTGATTTTATGACACATGATATTTGTAATTAATGTTCAGTAATGGAATGAAGTGAAAATGAGTGGATTGTGTGGAGTTTCATGTTGTGTGGGAGATGAGTATGTGCAAAGGTATGGTGTGTAGAGGTGGGTTTGCAAAAGTGTGTGTGGAAGGGAAGTATGTAGAGGATAAATACATGGAATAAAGTGTACGAAGAGGTAGAGTGTAGATAAGGAATGTGTAGAGAGAGAAATGTGCATAGTTTATTTTCACATTACCAAATAGTCTAAGTGTTGGATATAGATGAAAGTGTGCAAAGAAACTTATGTATAACTTTTTCAATGAAATTTCTCTCAGCATATTCCAAGACAATTTTTTGGGTCAACAAGGAGCCACCCTTCTTGTATAATCACAGTCCTATCTCAGGGGTGACCTATAGGTAAGAGAGATAAAGTAGTTAGGTCTATGGTGTGTTGGAACATCAATTATTTGCATCTAGTTGTGTGATTGTTTATAAGGCAAGTTTTCTATTCTCTCTTCTTATTTATGGTTTTAATGTTGTGCTTAGTTTTTGCATTTTATTATGTTTATTTACATGTTAGATATGATTAAACAATCTACATTAAGGAATTTAAAATTCATGATAGTTGCATGAGAATTTTAATCATGCTTCATATATCCATTTTAGTTACTATTAGAGTACTTTGTTGGGTCCGGTAGTAGGTATGGAACATAACACCTAATGGCTATGCTCCTAATGTTTTAACACTTTCAAAAATTAACCTCGATAACCCTAACCACTATAAATCATTGCATATCATACCATGATACCTATGCTATTGGGGAAAATACAAGAGATTGGTTCTTCCTCATAAAATAATGGTTGATTGCTTTCACAATGAATATTCTTTCTATGTCTACATTATCTTCTCTTATTTTTTCTTTAAAATATGAAACACAAAAAAATATTAATTGATTGTACTCTATGGTATCCATTTCACATTCTTTCCCACATTCTAATTAAAAAATGTTGATATGCATGCTTAGTATGTAATTTAGAATTGTTTCAGAGACAAATTCCCTCTTTTCTTTGAAAATGCACTATCTCACATTGGTTGATAGAATTAGACCATCACAATATATAATATCCAATATATTACGATCCTTATGCCAATGGGTAAAGCCACAAGGGAAATAGAAATGTGAGATGCACTTAACAACTATGCATATTTGAATTTTTTTTTTACAACATAAAGAGACTCCTCCTAAATACTAACCCCTAAAACAAGTAATATTTATCCACTAACTCCTATAGATTCTATAATCCATAACTCCTATCAGCTCTAAACCCAACTTACAAAACCCCTAACTCTATAGATTCTCTCCCATGACCTATATAATTTTTATTCCCTAGCCATTATTTTCCGTAATATCTAAGTTCTTTTACAACCCAAATCCCTTGTAAACACTTTTATGACAATAGACAAAACCTATCAATTTTAAACCATGACCTCTATTATAAACAATGAATGTTTAACCTATAAAACCTTGTTCATTTTCCTTATAATCTTGGGAAAGTGAAAATATATTCAATCAGTGATGAAGGGGGTTCAGTGGATTTTAATTTTTAGCCTCCTTTTTCAAACTTGTATCCAATGTTCCACTAAGAAACCCTCCTTTTTATTCTTTAATGAAAATATATAAGATGCATGTTTTTTTAATGGTTAACAAAGGTGCATGGAGACTAAATTCCAAGAATTTAATAAAATATGAGGGATTATTGGGTTAATGAAACTGGCTAGGGTTTATTTACCCAAAGATGGGTTTCCCTTCATTAGCCTCTTGTGCTTATGATTATGTTTATGCTTGTGCTCATGTTTTTTGTTAGGATTAGGTGTAAGTCTTAGAAAATTTGGGTGGAAATGAATCCAATTACTCTCATACACTTTTGTGAATATTTTCAAATGAATGTTCTGCCTAAATTGATAGGAAATATGTGCAGTTGGTGGGAACACCGTGATGCATTTATAACATGTTCAACATCTATAGAAAATTTCAAACATATATCTTTGAATATTCGTAACACCCCCTAGTCTTACAACAAAGTAGGAGATGCTAATTAAATGAAATTTATAGGTGTTGTTGTGGTGTACTAATATTTTATAATTGAGATGATCTACTACTACCCTTCCCATCTACGTTCAAATCCCACTCCATAACATATTTCTCTTACTGAGGTAATTTTTCATGAGTAATATAATGATATATCCACAAGTTGTTAACCTAACCTTGTAACTCGAAGAATCTAGGGTTCACCCTAATTACCATCCTCAGAATGAAGGGGGATGCATAGTAATTTTTCCCTGTGATGTTACCTAGTTGATAGAATTATGGTTAGTCTGATTGACGATGTAGGTGTGATATAAGGATGATGGAAGTGTCCCGACAGGAATATGTAGTCTAAGGACCATGGAAGTGTCCCCATAGAAGTGTTTCTCTTTTCTTAAGTATCATTAATCTAATGCGATTTTCATCTATAGGGTCTTGGTTGTTTGTATTTCCTTACTTATAATCTTCCACGAGTAATATAATGATATACCCATGAGTTGTTGAATCACCTTGTCACCTGAAGATTATAGGGTTTACCCTAGTTACCATTCTTAGAATGAAGGGGAATGCATGGTAACTTTTCCCTGTGATGTTACATAGTTGATAGAATCATGGTTAGTATGATTGAGGATGTAGGTGTGATCTAAGGATGATGGAAGTGTCCCCATATGAATATGTAGTCTAAGGACCATGGAAGTGTCCCCATAGAAGTGTCTTTTTTTTTTTTTTAAGTATCATTATTGTCATATAATTTACATCCAGAGGGTCTTAGTTATTTGTATTTCCTTAATTATCATCATCGTTGTCATTGCCATCGTCATTTTCATCATCATCATTTATTTCGTTAACATATAAATTATTTAATATATAACAAGCTATAAAAAATATAACATATAATAAGACGTAACATTACAAACATATAAAACATAACACATAAAATTTTATACCATAGTTCTTGATTTTTTCAAGTCAAACAAAATAATTCACAATCTTGAACACAAGTCCATTTACTAGTGAGTCACTATCAATTATCACCAATCCATAGATCAGAGGATGTAGAGCCCAACCTAAAGGATACAAAGCTCAATCCATCCACAAAGTAGACATGACCGAGGGCACTTTTAGGAGATAGTGGACCCATGAAGCCCAATTTATCCATTGAGTAAATGTAGCCAAGGATTTTATTTATAGGTTGAGGAGATAGTTGACCCATAGAGCTTGATTCATCAATTAAGTAGAGACAAAGGAGGAATCCACCATTCAAGGAGATAGAGGACCCACATAGCTTCATCTATTGATGAGTAATTAATTGCTTAAATTGCAAGGTCATTAAATTATCAAGTGGGGCTCGTAAGTTGACAAGGCACCAACACAATATATGCAGGATTAGATCTATTTGGAAAATTCTATTACATGTTTAACATTTAATTAAAAATTAATTTCAACTAGACATGATTTATGCTTCTTTTTTTAACAAATATTTAATATACATTAATCTCAAAAGCAATTTACATTCATTAATGTTCAACAAAGTCCACTAATAGTATCAAATACTTAATTAATTCACACTTATGCTGGAAAGAGTAAATAAAACCAATAGTTTAAGAGGACTACATGTTAGAGTCTTGGGGGTGTCTCTCAACCCTCCGGTGGATCCTTAGATTAGTTGTCTCTTAACACACGCATCCAGGACCTTTAACACACGACAACCGTCCAAATTACTTAAATTGAAATGCGATTCTTAGAAAATAATTAACAACATTAAACAAATGCAATGGAAAAAACACCAAATAAGGATTTACAATATTAACATTACTAGTCTACATAAATTGTAAAGAGCCACATTCAATCTGTTATACATACACATAACCTATGCATGTGCATTCCAGACTAGGGGGGAATGCTTGGATGGAAGCACTACAGGTAAAGGAACATGTTACTCCAACAAACTAACCAACAATGAAGTCATTAAAAATGTAATATAATTCTAGAACTAAGTTTTTCCACTTCATCAATATCGCAATAACATTACAACTAACTATCTTCACATGGTTACAATAAAATATATATCCATTATCGACCAATAAAATATATAACACTAGAAGAAACTACCAACAATCTCATTCTAAATAATAATAATACAATGTATACAAAATATAACAATATAACAAGTGATTTGATTGTGCAAGTTGCAATCAGAGTATATAAGTTGGCATGAAAACTGAACATTGCATATATCCTTCCTGTAGCTATCTAGGATGGCTCATTCTAGTAGATTATGATACAATTCTCGATCAGGGAGCCAACGATCATCCACCCTAAGAATTAGGCAAATAAGGGTTGCAAAGTATCATAACCATTAGATAAGAAAATTTACTGAAATGCAAATCAATTTAGCAAGAAACACATAAAAACAATGGTAATCACCTTTGGTTGTCAAGATGCAATTAAAGGCACATAATAGAAAGAAATAGCAATAAAGTGTAAGGAAATGTGAGGCAAGGAAGGTTTCGAGTCAAAGAACATGGTTGGAATGTGCTTGAAATAAGTTGATTTTGAGGCTCTTCATCCTCCCCACGCTAAGACGATCGCAAGTCCTCGTGCTCAATTCTCTCATAAGGTTAACCCAGATGGTCAAGCTTCTCTTGAATCTCCTCTTGTTTCCTCTGAGAGTATTTGGATTTAATTCTTTGAAAATTCTTCTTATAAGGAGGTCCACCTTAGTCTGCTAGAGTTGGTCCTGATTATCTAGTAGTTGATTCGAAACAACCAACTGGTCTCGTGATTTTCTCAAACAATCATTACTTTGAGTTAGAGCTTGATTCTCCAATTCCAATTGAACACACTTAACTTTAACTTTATTAACCTTTTTTCCAGATTTTCTTTACTTTCAACTGCTTCCCAAAGCATATTCGATTTGGTTCCATATCTAAAAACATTTCAGGATCAACCTCTAGAAACTCCTCAGTATTCTTGATTTATTTTAGCTTAGAAGAACTTGACACTTCTGTTAGTATGGAAATTTCTAGAAGGTGTAGCAAAAATATCCACTTTATCTATTGGTGACAAATAACCATAACAACCAAACAAAGAAAGAAAATAGTCTTCAACTAGCAACTTCATATCTGCAAGAAATAGTTAGATAAAAATCCTTCAAAAAGTGATTACAAAAACTGAAATGCAAGAGAAAACCACAAATATACCCCATGGAATAGATGAATTCTTATTAATAAGAAATAATTACACCTAGTGGTGCAATATTAGATAGACTATGGGCTCGTAAGTCCTCCTCCATGGGAGGATTCTTTGTATTCCCTTCGCTGCTGCAAAATGGTTTCTCTATCCTCTTTTGCAAGTGGGAAAAGACAATGAAAATATATGAACTGAAAGATGGGAGCTTGAATGGTTTAGGACAACAGTGACGATGATGAAAGGGTCATGTATAGAGAGTGAGGAAAAACCTCTCTATTAAAGATAAGCAAGAGAGTACATCTATTATTTTGACTATGATATACATTTATAGTACATTCGTGTGACTGTTGGGTTCCACATCGCAAGGTCTCTTGGACTTTTTTAGTCTATTTGGCTTCCACACCAACCCTTAGAGGATTAGGGGTCCAACATTCCCCCCCTTAATCCGAAGGGTTGTGTATGAGTCCAAGAAGAGAGTTGTAATACAAAATGTGCAAAAAACATGGCAGCACTAGGCTGAATGTGCTCTCTAAAATGTTGGTATAAAGGGTGGTGGTTTAAGGATGACCACCAACACTGGAATGCTTAGTGCAGTTCCCAGAACTCTTCCAATTCTGTCATGAAGCTCAGGTCTTCTGCTAGAGTAAGTGCTCCTGATGTTTTGAAGAGGGAAACCTTCAACCAATAAAGGGAGGTCTCAACATGTGATGGTTTAAGGATTACCACCAACTTTGGAATGTTTAATGCAATTCTTGGAACTCTTCCGAAACTGGCAAGAAGTTGAAGTCTTCTGCTAGAGGAAGTGTCCCCAATTCTTTGAAGAGGTGTCACAAACTGAAGGCATGCTCAGGGGCATATTTTTCTCTGGCTACAACTTTGAATCTATTATGGCAGGTTATGTTTCAGGCACGCTTGATGTGGCTTTGAAGCTTGTAGATGACCATCATTTCCCCCCCCGTCAGATACAAGGTGAGGTGATGGAGAAAACTCAACTGCAAGACTGTTCAATACTCTAGAAAAAGTTCGGACATATGACTGAAATATCTTCTTGGCTGTTGATGCCCATTGCCAATAAGCGATCCATCCAAGATGAATCTTTGTTCTTGTAGGAGGTTTGTTTCTGAAGCATATGTTTGAAGAATGACTAGTTTTATGACAATGCTTACATGGATGAAGATCAAAACAATGATCTTTCATATGGCCAACTCGGTCACAGTGTTGGCATTTCACAATCTGTTGCTGTTGCTGTGGAAGAGGGGAAAAATCTGGAACAGATGAAGATGAACTGTCATGAAGGAATCCAACACTCTGAAATCGAATGGGCTTTGAGTAATCTGGAATATGAAAGGACACGTCCTTGTCATATCCAAGACCATTTTTGTGCTTGTTGTGGACAAGATCTTCCCAAGGTCTGATGATTGGCTTGGGAAGTGTTGGCTGAATTTCTGCATCTGCATGCAATTTTGCTACTTCATTGGGCACTGGATCTGAACCAACTTGCTGCTTATGGGAGTCTATTTCAATGTTCTGAATAGAAACAGGTTCAGAATGATGACTCCTCTGTTTTAATTCTTCTTGCTAAAGCTGAGATTCAAGCTCAAAAAATTCTACCTTTTCTTATGTATACTGCAGATAGGTTTTAATATCATAGAGAGTGTTCTTGCTGATTTTCACTATATCATGATAGTAGGATGCATCAAAGTTTTCAAGAATTCTAATACCTCAGTAATTTGAGCCATATTATCCATTGTCAAAATTACACCTTTTAAAAAACTGATGACACCTATGGATTAATGAGGAAGGAGCCACACCCACTTACAATATCTAGTCACTTTTTTTTTTAATTTTTTTCAAAGTTGAATTGAAATTTTCTTTAGGATGTTGATACTTTGATGAAATGTTTACAATTTTGGTCAACAAAGTTAGGTTCAGTTGCTGTAATAGGGGACTATACAAACTTGTTTATCTCTAAGTATCATACAATGATTATGGAATTATAAAATCTGGAATAGCTCGGCTTCATAACTAAGTTGTCATGGCTAGGAATATAAACTACTCAATCTACATCATATACAGCTAGCGCACTCTCTCTCTCTTCAAGCATAAACTTCAACCTTTAAAGAATGGAATAACTCAGAATGGTTTTCAAAACACCACACCTGATTTACAATGATCAACGCACATATATGTCATCACCATAATACAAAACATGACCTTCATATTTTCATTGCATCTCCATTTATTGCAAGACCCTTGCAACAATTAGACCCAAAGCCATCAAGACTTCTATTTGCAGGAGTCCAGTTCTCCAACCAACGTATGCAAAGACTATAGAACTCAAGGAGCTTCAAGGCTTCAATGTAGAGACAACACATAATTCAATGGTGGTTCAACGCATTCTGTTTTGTATTTCACCACACGAACAATTCACCAACGTAGTATATGATTAGCACTTCAAAATGTCAATATAAATCTTCAAGAATTCTTTCCCTGTATTTGAATCAGACACAAAAACTACCACCACTGTCGCACGAATTCACAGCTTCAATGCATACCCGTTTAGTGCAGTATCAAACACCTATAACATCTTCTCATGTGATGCATCGTTTCTGGAATCCACTAGAAGCACCAAGCCTGCCGAGGCTGCACGAGAATACTACACATCAATCATGCTCCCCAGTTATTTCCCACTACCAAATTGATTCACCAACAATTAAATGGCTCTCTGGAAAATCTAACAATTATCAGGTTGATGATAATTAAAGGGATTGTTTAAATATGAGTTCTGATTTAAACAGGGGCATCTTGAAACACACTGATATATACTAAAGTCAGTAGATCTATCAATTGCCTCTCATCAAGTGAGGTGAAAGAGTGGTTGGAATGGGTTTTTTCTCATGCACTGCTATGCATTACAGAGAGTAGCACGCTTGGTTTAGATAGCTTCTGGCTTAAACAGGGCACCCTAATTCTACTGAACCTTTTGGAAAGCTCGCAAGAGGATGTCCAGGAAAGAAGGCCACACACTTATAAATAGACAATTCCTAGAGTTGTACTTGCCTGTTGCCAACTGTGTTTTTGGAATGAACAGAAGGATTTAGCCTAGACTGCAATATTTTTCGTCAAATTCCGTTCTATCCTACTACTACCAGCACTGACCAGATTTCATAAAGATTCGATCAGAAGAGAATGGCAATGGCTGCTGCAGTTTCTGCATCATCAACTTCCACATTCAATCGGGCGGGGTCCTCTGGATTTCTGGAGGCCAATACTATCAATTTGTCAACTTAACAATTTTCGTCCAAGGGTCTTTATAGATCGTCGTTTCTGAGCAGAGTGCTGGAAATCAAGGCTCAATACAAAAGGAATACCTTTGAATGATCGACTTTAGGTTTAATAGTAAAAGCATTGAGTGAAGACGACAATAATGGGAAACCATTTGAGATGTCCTCACTAGTGGTGTGCTTTAGGGAATTTCTGATCGATTTTGTCCCAACTGTCAATGGAGTTTGCCAAAGAGTATCCAGAATGGCACGGCTATACTTCTACAATTGCAGAGAGCATTTCTGGAATCTACTGGAGCCAAGGAGTAGGCACAGATTTCAGAGCATTAAAGTAGGCGTAGCCTAAGGAAACAGCTGGGATCGAAAATGATTTCATGCATGAGCGGTTATGGAAGACGACAATTGATGCACAATTATGTCGTTGGGTAGCTCAAGAGAGAGAACAACTAGATTTTCAGGTAAAGGAGCGTCCAGAGCAGAGAAGAACCAAAGTGACAGTGAATCAGTTTCGAAAGGCACAAAACTGATAAGGAGAAGTACTCAGATCTACAAAGACCACAAAAAATGGCTCAAATTTGAGCAGGGTGTTAGCGCTTGAAATTTCACCTCAGGCTGAAAAAGGTAAACTCCAAGGAAACATCAAACCACTTAGCCTCGTAGCTAGCCCTACGGGGCAAGAGAGGGCTCTCTCCGGTCTATCTCGGCAAAGATCTTCAACGAGCAGAGATAACCAATAAAGAACACTCATTTTAGGCTAGTAAACTGATAAAAAAGGTTTGATTTGGGATTTTTAGGGTTTTGGTGGAAAATTGGGGAAATGCAATTTTGGGTGCAGAGATTGGACACAGTTTTCGCAGGGGGTTCTTTGGGGTGAGGTAGGATACTGTATTGATGCCTTTGAAAGATTTGGATGGATGAGAATGACTGGTGAGGAGCTAAGGAGAGCAAGCAATCACCTTGAATTCTCCTTAAACAGCTGAAAACATTAATATTAAGCAAACTTAAAGGCAGAGCATAGCAACCATGAATTCTACCTTAACACTTCATTTGCCTAATTTTCAGAAGAAAAAGTAAGAAGATGATTCACATAAAAAACTTAAAAGTACAAAGAGAAAAACACCATCAATACATGTAACCACAGGAATCCCAAAAAGGACTACATAACCCTGGTCTTTCTTCCTTTGCCAAAAATGCAGAGATACAATGAGTGATACAATAGAAGCTTTCTCCCTCAAGAGTCCAACCATGAAAATGACCAAGAAAGTACATAATATAGGTAAGCTAACATATTTCCTTGCCTCTAGGGGTCGAGCTCACTATCCTAGGAGCTGTTTCAACCAATTCTAAATTGAGCACTGAAAACTAGGCAGTCAAAACAACTTGCCTCTATAAGCTAGGAAACCAATT